>MJUU01004950.1:53283-101773 GCA_002080025.1 Modiolus philippinarum | reverse complement strand
AAATGCACAATTTTAGATTTGAGTTCACTGATAGCGTGCAACTTGTCGAAATTCAAAAAATTCAAATAACATATCGCAGCTATTTATTCCTTCGTTTATGTTATGACTCGTGTTTCTTTAATTTCTTTTGAAATGGGGTTCAAACTATATTTCGGGGATAAATTGGTTTATGCAATGAAAATACATGTATTGACTATTTACCAAATTTTGATATTGGCCTGAGTTACCGTCCACCGACCAAAAAGATATAGTGCTAGAAAGGAGCAGTCCAACTGGAAAGTGGTTTTGTGTGATGCAATAGTACTTTGTCCTATTTCTGAGAAAAATATATGTGTAGATATAAATTATTTGTGAAATTTAATTTCAAAACACGTGGTAAATAAAAATTTTATTTTAAAATCCACTACCTTCATTTCTTTGTGGAAGCAGTCAAAGGGTCATAAGATTGATTAAACAATTACACTGATCTGTATATTAAGGACACGTGTAATGCCTCCAGGTGTAATAATCTACCTGGACACAACCGTTTGTCACCTGGACGGAAGCATGAATTGCTGAATTATGTAATATTCTACAATACGCAAAAAAAATATTGTAAAAAAATTTACCTGGATTTTCATATTAACTGCATTTTATAATTTATTAATGTATGAAAATTTAATTTGAACACGTATATATTTCCCTACGGATACCTGTTTGAAATAAAAATGTTAAAATTCTATATTTTTTATTAATTTAATCAGGACAAATGACCATACGTTGCCACGATAAAAATCGAGCCTACACCCTCTTAATGGCGGACGACTATGCGTCACCTGGTGGTCAAGTTCGATAACTCTGTAATCACCAATTTCTGAAAGCGTCTATAGAAGTGTATCAAGATTGTTTAGGCAAATAGGGCTATCCCATTAAAAAGGATGAACCAGGGTCAGAAGGCAGAAAATGAAAATTCTTGTGGCTTCCTGTCCATTTTATATCTTATTGCTATACTCATATTTATTTATTACCTTTGGTTGTGGGGGTAGTAGAAAATTGTCTTCCGACCCTGGTACATGCATTTTAATGAAAAAGCCCTACTGCAGAAAATTTGCGGGCATTCATTTCAACTTTTCAAAATCCTATGGAGATTATGACATTCAAGAGGGCTTCATTCATACCCTAAAACCAATTATATCTGCTTGACTTCAACTTTCCTAGTGTTATTTAGTATCTTATTGACATCATGATCATCTGCAATGTATCAATGACAATTTGGTGAATAAAGTTGAAATAACTTTCGTTTTGAAAATTCAATTTGATGTTTTCTTTGAGGGGGGACCTGTATAAATAATACATGTAACAAACTATACCTTACATGTGGTTAACATACAGATCAACTTCATTTATTAAAANGTTCAAGGATTGCTGACTGACACTTCTATGAATATGCAAGATCCCTTGCAGAGTACACAAACCGTTATCTCATCAATAAACAACGTTTATACCCTGTATAAGCTCCTATTTATTGACTCCAAAACAAGGACTGACTACAGAGAATGACAGAAGCAAGTGATGGCAAGAGAGTCCTGTTTAGTTCTGCCACAATATGTCCTTAATCATAGGTTTTTGACAAAGGATACATGTGATGCATGTATGTAATACCAATGATCTCCGATGTTCGTACAAAATAATGTTTACTGCCATGTAATCTGTCAGTTCATATGTGTAACGGTTTAAGTAGACCATATTTCCTATCGTATCAAGTGTACCAATCATGATTACTTGCGAAAACAACTTGAAACCCAAAAAACTGATCAAAGTGACTGTTGCCTCAATATTTCATGTGTGTTAACCAACCAAACCTCATCGAGATATGAAAAATGCCATAGTCTGTTGCATAGCAAGCTCATTGTTTAAGACTTTAGATGTAAGCATTTCCAGTGTTCATGTAGAAAGTATCAATACCCTTTATATTGTGAATGTAGCATATTTTCTCTATAGTTATGATTATGTGACTGTTGCCCCAAATGTCATTTACCCATCCTCATATAAAATGTCTGCTCTTTAGGAATCTTTATTTACTTATGTACAGTTGTCTCGACATTTACCCATTCTCAATATAACATGTTTGCCACCATTTATTGAAACAAATTTTTATAATATATGTGTACTAGATATGTCCAAAACGTCCTCGATATCAGAACCAACCTTCATATTATCATTCAGAGAAGTACTGCCGACGACAACAACTAAGTATTATGTTCATATTTATTTTTAAATACATCATCAAATAACTAATTTGGCCCTTGTGAGTCAGTACTCAGCGAGGGAACTTTTGCTCCAGGCCCTGTCGACGACACTTGGTGAAGTAGACCAAGCCCCGTGGACAGGACGCTCCGCCAGTCGACCAGAACTGCAAGTTCTTAAATGGGGATGGAGCGATGCTCCGAAGGGGATGGAACGAAGTTCCATCTCGCAGCAGGAGGCTACGATAAAGGGTGTCAACTTGACGGTGGAGAAATAAATAAATAAGTGTATTTAATTACTTGGGACATGAGAAATATGACCAGTGGTCAATTTCGGAAGGGTCCAAAAACTCAGATGCAATGCAGCTGAGTGACCCCCAAGGAATTAAATGTGATAAAGGGGGGTTTGNGGATAAGTGCCTTCAACCTAACACTGAAGATGAAAGAATGTCATGAATATATACAATTTTAATCAATCATGTCTATGTAATTATAAGAAATACATAATTAAGTAAATATCATGCTATTTATACAAATACATTAAATATTGTGCATTAAGAAGATAGAAATTTAAGAAAGGAACTAATGTAAGTTATTTTATCAAGCAAACAATCCAAGTACACTGGTACTTTTTGTATTTACATTTTGCCTACGAATTGCAGATCTTTTGTTGTGCATATTTAATGGAGGACTTGTCTGTCCTTATGTACCTACAATAACTATCAGAATTCCACCTGCCTAAAGTCTTAATTAAGTGGTCTTCAACTTTAGCTTTACCGGTGCTGGTAGCTGCCCCAATTCGAAAGGAGTGGCCATTGTAAATAACTGAGTCAAAACCACATAAATTGAGCAGATGTTTCAACTTAGAAATGAAAAAAAAACCTCTTTCTAAAGCTTCCAAGCTATCTGTAATAAACAAAGGGTCATAAGGTCTGAAACATTTCTTGTTTTCCCTGATAGCTAGATAACTAGAAAGAGCCTCGTAAGGACACAATAAAGATCCTAACTCGTGAAGCTGAATGTCTACTCCTTTCCTGAAAGGGTCTGTTTTTGATTGTTTTAAATGCAAGACCACGAAATCTGGATAAAATTTAACATCAGAGATGCACAAGTTACATTCTGAATCAAAACATTCTGATTTATCCACAGTAAATTCTCCACATCGCAAAAACCCATTAAAAGCAACAATAAAAACTGTTTCTAACATACTGTCCAAAAACTTTGAAAAAACACCATTTTTCAGCTTACCGCATAACTGTTTAAGTATGTCTGATGTAATTGGTAAACATGTCCTTACTGACTGTATTTGAGAACGCTTGACAGACTGCATAAATAAAGATAGTCTAACCAAAGATCCATCTTTCCCTGTTGACTGAAATGGTGACATAATGTTATCTTTAAGACACTTGTATCGAATTCCACAAAGGTATAACTTGATCGTTGAATACTGTAGTTTGAGATTTTGGACACAATGTCCCACAAAATAGATCAACAAATCTTCAGACACGGGAGGTATTTTACCTTCTGTTAAATGAACACCATTCAAAGTAAAAAGTTTTCAAAATGGTTTATACCACTTTCATAAACTGTCTTTGTTCTTTTGGAAACTGCATTGGACCACAACTTAGATACTGTTTTACTTAAGACCACATTACTTCCGATACACTTGGGCATGGACAGGGGGATGGGTCTGCCTGTGGAGCCAGCTAGCGAAACCTTGTAATCTGTAAACGAGACAAAGCATCAGAAATTTGATTTTTACACCCAGGTACATGTTTAGCACTGAAATGAAAATTGGACTTTGCAGCACACCATGTAAGTTGCCTCATTAATCTCATAATTTCTAAACATTTGGAACGCCCCTTTTTAACAATTGCCACTGTAGCCTCGTTGTCACACCAAAATAAGATTTTCTTGCTAGACCAACAAGAAGATCCCCACAATAATGCTGCCACTACAATAGGATAGAGTTCTAAAAACGCCATAGATAATGTCCCTGTTAAAGAAGGCAGATTGACCGGCCAACGAGACGAAAACCATTTACCTTGAAAATATCCCCCAAAACCTATTGTAGACGATGCATCCGTGTACATTTCAAGATCAAAGTTTGATGTAAAATATGGCTGGTGAAACATTGTAACTCCATTCCAGTCATTCAAAAATCTTAACCAAAAATTTAAATCTACCCTGCATTCTTTAGTTAAATGTACATAATCATGTAGTTTTTGACTGTTGTTGATAAGTCAATAAGGTAGGATAAAAAAGATCTACCTGGTAAAATTACTCTGGTGGCAAAATTGAAGTGACCTAACAACTGCAATAACTGTCTTTTTGACATGATGATTTTGATAACAGTTTGGCAATAAATTTACATATTCTTTCAACCTTAACTACAGGAAGCCTTGCTTCCATTTTGTTTGTATCTAAAATAATTCCTAAATATTCCAGACATGTGACTGGTCCTTCAGTTTTATGCCTAGCAATTGGAATGTTCAAACGTTTAAAAATTGTCATCATGATTGCCATGCTTCTTTCCCCATCATCATCTGGATGATCAATAACCAGAAAATCATAAATAGGTGAAAAATATGTTTGACTTTGAAATTTTTTTTTCTGCGATGTAGCAAACAGCCTTGGAAATTGTGTCAAAAATTTTTGGGCTTGATGGACAGCCAAAGGTAAGACGCACATAAAAATAATACATAGTTTGCCATTTAAAGCAAAATAAAGGCCATTGAGAAGGTAAATATGGACATATTTTAAAAGCATCAGAAATATCAAATTTACAAAGAGAACTATTTCTACCTAACTTCAAAATAATTTTTATAGCGTCATCAATCTTGACATAAGACATTGAACATGATTCCTTGTCAATCATTTCATTTACGCTCATACAACTGTTGTCATTATGGGGCGAAAACAAGTCCAGAATTGAACGTTTCTTGCCCGAGTATTTGCCCTCAGCGATGCCCAATGGGCTAACTCTATACTTATAAAAAGGTGGATGTTCAAAGGGACCATACACAAAGCCCTTGTCACACTCCGACTTAATCAAGTTCACTGACAACTTTTGGTTGAGATCTGGCAGAAAAATTATTTTTGCATTCCTTAGATTCTAAATTTTCAAAACGAACCATGCTGTCAAAGCCTTCTCTTAAACCATTACATATATAATTTACAAATTCCCTATCGGGATGAAACCGTAACTCATTTTCAAGTTTATCTATGTTTATTGGTGTTGACGCTTCCCACAAATATCCATTTCGATGCCCAGTTCCTAGTCATTTAGACTCCGGTTTGTCACCTTTCCCTTTATTCACGACTGGCGAATTACTTAAAGTTGGAGGTTGCGAATTCACGTTCTGTTTCCGACAAACTAAAGCACTGTGACCTATTCCATGACAATTGGCACAAGCATGGAAAAGGTTACACGATTTTCTGAAACACCCCTTGGAATTATTAAAATTATTGCACAATTCCCGACCATCCTGAAACACTCTGGGGCGGCCTTGCCTATCTAAAGATTGCACGTTTTTTGTTGAATTTATTTTTGGCACATAATCCTGTTGTACGGATGGTTGCAGGGGACAGAATTGTGTGGTATGATCAATAAGGTTGCATATCCTACAGGTATTCACAGTTGAACCTCCTGTTATCAGATTTAGGATGTCACGATCGCGTTGACTCCAATCCACTTTAACCCTTTTCTCTCTTAGTAGAGCTGCGGCTTTTGCAGAGAAAATTTTATGGTAGTCATAAAATTTAGGGCCATAATAATTATTGATGTTGATGATATCGGCTTCATAACTATCAAGCTCTTCTCTACGATCTGGGTAAGAATTGCACATTATACGTTTATATTTCCCAAAGGCCAAAATAAATTCCTGGATGCTTAACTGCCTGTTAAGTCTAGGATCAGGCTTGTTTGAGACATTTAACTGCATGCCATTAGCGACCACAGCGTGACTTTGAGGGGCTTCAAAATTTGGTATCAGTAGGGATGCTTATTAAGTTAATGTCCTTACCCTCAATTATGTTTCTTTGTAGAATAGGCGAGACTATATCCACATTGGAAAAAGAATCCGACCTTACTCCTGTAAGACCTCTGGTTGGCTGAATTTGTTCAAAAGGGCTTGGTTCGGTACTAAAATTCCGATTTTCACTAGCATGGGTAGTTCTTATTGGCATATCCATTGAATTCCTGATATGATACCAATGAGTTAGGTCAAAAGACTTTGGAGAGTTACTTGATGCTTGTGCCTGATTTGATAGTTGATTGACTGTTTGTTGCAGTCCGGTGAAGCACTGAGTAACGGTCTGCGAAAACAGGTGGAACATAGCCGCCATATTGTTTCCATCGACGCTTGCGTTTGCGCTTCCGGTATTACTACGCGCACTTTTTTCGTCAGCATTATGTAACGGTATGTTTGGTATAGATATCTCTTCTCATGTTCTAATTGATTCTGGCTCTGTTCTGTTTCCGAGGTTTCTTGATGGATCGCTGAATCACTTTTGTTGTTTGTTTCTATTTTCCAAATAAAATTGTTTCAACACAGATTTTGAAACATTTTTAGGAACATTAATGTCCAGTTCAGATAATTTCTCTCGGAACTGTTGAGTTGTCCAGTTATCCGGATTTTGTAAATCTAATTGTCTAACTGCATACGGATGACTCCTGGAATTTGTGCGTCTAGATCCCGGTCTAGATGCCATAGTTTTATCACTTCATGAATTGAATATAAAAACGTTTTCTGTCTCTTGAAAAATATTTACGGTCACCTCGTATTTTTACGCAGCCGTGTTAAAATATTTATATACGTGTTGTAGATAGTGAAATAATTTTTTTCTTTTCCGCTAGTGAGTTATGACTTTCTCTGTCGGCAGCAAATCTCAAACTGATAAATGAGGCTACTGCCCAAGTGAAATCTGAGAAGGGTGATGCGGTGCTTATCTCTTGACCAAACAAGGATTGCTGACTGACACTTCTATGAATATGCAAGATCCCTTGCANTATTTTTTTTGAGATTTGCCCCTGTTGGGCCCCATTTATCTCGTGAGTGGTACATGCTACGTG
The DNA here is from genome assembly GCA_002080025.1 of Modiolus philippinarum. Classification (NCBI taxonomy): domain Eukaryota; kingdom Metazoa; phylum Mollusca; class Bivalvia; order Mytilida; family Modiolidae; genus Modiolus; species Modiolus philippinarum. Next base: position 94,474 of record MJUU01004950.1, on the reverse strand, counting down.
AAATCCGTTGGCATACTCGAGATTTGAAATTTCCTCAGGAGCACACTGAAACAAACCCCATCAAAATCCAATAAATAATAAAGATTCTACAGTCAAATATGTGAAAACACCTCATTTAACCCTTTTTTGGCCCCTAATTCTGAAATGGGTGGAGCAAAAACCTAAAAGAAAAAAACGTTTCTCAAGAATGTTCCAAGAAACATCATACTAAGATTTGAAAACAATCCATCCACTAGAACCAAAGTTATGCTGTCCACAGACACGAAAATACCTAATTTACCCCTTTTTGGCCCCTTTTTGCCTCTTTTTCAAAAATGGGTTGGGCAGGGAACGCGAAATTAAAACCCGGGCTTAAGCTTGTGCCAACAAACATCATACTAAAATTTGATAACAATCCGTTCACTAGAACTAAAGTTATGCTGTCCACAGACGCCGACGCCGACGCCGACGCAGACGCCGACGCCGACGCCGACGCCAGCGCCATACCATAATACGACCGCAAAATTTTTGCGGTCGTATAAAAATGAGAAATGAATGAAATGAATGTGTTTAAAAACACTATGTAAATAAAATAGGACAGTGACCATTTTTCATTATGTATTGTTTTTTTCGGCATCCATTTTTCAATTTATATGAATTTTTCAACATCCATTTTTCAGTTTATATGAAATTTTGTCATGTTAAAACTGAATTATTTATATTTTTGTGATGGTTCCCATACATATCCTATAGTAAAAATGCTCACTTCAAATAGAACGATTGGTCAATTTTAAGCTAGCAAAAATTGTATTGTATTGAAATTTTATTGAACAAAAATAAGAAATGAATGAAATGAAAGTGTTTAAAAACACTATGTAAATAACATAGGACAGTGATCATTTTTTATTATGTATTGTTTTTTCGGCATCCATTTTTCAATTTATATGAGTTTTTCAGCATCCATTTTTCAATTTGTATGAATTTTTGTCATGTTAAAATGAATTATTAATATTTTTTTGATGGTTCCCATACATATCCTATGGTAAAAATGCTCACTCCAAATAGACCGGTTGGTCAATTTTAAGCGTGCAAAAATTGTATTGAAATTTGAATGAACAAAAATGAGAAATGAATGAAATGAAAGTGTTTAAAAACACTATGTAAATAACATGGGACAGTGATCATTTTTCATTATGTATTGTTTTTTCGGCATCCATTTTTCAATTTATCTGAATTTTTCAACATCCATTTTTCAATTTATATGAAATTTTGTCATGTTAAAACTGAATTATTTATATTTTTGTGATGGTTCCCATAAATTTCCTATAGTAAAATGCTCACTTCAAATAGACCGGTTGGTCAATTTTAAGCTAGCAAAAATTGTATTGTATTGAAAATTTGATGAACAAAAATGAGAAATGAATGAAATTAAAGTGTTTAAAAACACTATGTAAATAACATAGGACAGTGGTCATTTTTCATTATGTAGTGTTTTTTCGGCATCCATTTTTTAATTTATATGAATTTTTTAGCATCCATCTTTCAATTTGTATGAAATTTTGTCATGTTAAAACTGAATTATTTATATTTTTGTGATGGTTCCCATACATTTCCTATAGTAAAAATGTTCACTCCAAATAGACCGGTTGGTCAATTTTAAGCTAGCAAAAATTGTATTGTATTGAAAATTTGATTGAACAAAAATGAAAAATGAATGAAATGAAAGTGTTTAAAAACACTATGTAAATAACATAGGACAGTGATCATTTTTCATTATGTATTGTTTTTTCGGCATCCATTTTTCAATTTGTATGGAATTTTTTCAAGTTAAAACTGAATTATTTATATTTTTGTGATGGTTCCCATACATATCCTATAGTAAAAATGCTCACTTCAAATAGACCGATTGGTCAATTTTAAGCTAGCAAAAATTGTATTGTATTGAAATTTTATTGAACAAAAATGAGAAATGAATGAAATGAAAGTGTTTAAAAACACTATGTAAATAACATAGGACAGTGATCATTTTTCATTATGTATTGTTTTTTCGGCATCCATTTTTCAATTTATATGAGTTTTTCAGCATCCATTTTTCAATTTGTATGAATTTTTGTCATGTTAAAACTGAATTATTAATATTTTTGTGATGGTTCCCATACATATCCTATAGTAAAAATGCTCACTCCAAATAGACCGGTTGGTCAATTTTAAGCGTGGAAAAATTGTATTGAAATTTGAATGAACAAAAATGAGAAATGAATGAAATGAAAGTGTTTAAAAACACTATGTAAATAACATAGGACAGTGATCATTTTTCATTATGTATTGTTTTTTCGGCATCCATTTTTCAATTTGTATGAAATTTTGTCATGTTAAAACTGAATTATTTATATTTTTGTCATGGTTCCCATACATATCCTATAGTAAAAATGCTCACTTCAAATAGACCGATTGGTCAATTTTAAGCTAGCAAAAATTGTATTGAAATTTTATTGAACAAAAATGAGAAATGAATGAAATGAAAGTGTTTAAAAACACTATGTAAATAACATAGGACAATGATCATTTTTCATTATGTATTGTTTTTTCGGCATCCATTTTTCAATTTGTATGAATTTTTGTCAAGTTAAAACTGAATTATTTATATTTTTGTGATGGTTCCCATACATATCCTATAGGAAAAATGCTCACTCCAAATAGACCAGTTGGTCAATTTTAAGCGTGCAAAAATTGTATTGTATTGAAATTTGATTGAACAAAAATGAGAAATGAATAAAATGAAAGTGCTTAAAAACACTATGTAAATAACATAGGACATTGATCATTTTTCATTATGTATTATTTTTTCGGCGTCCATTTTTTAATTTGTATGAAATTTTGTCATGTTAAAACTGAATTATTAATATTTTTTTGATTGTTCCCATACATTTCCTATGGTAAAAATGTTCACTCAAATTATACTGGTTGGTCAATTTTAATCGTGCAAAAATTGTATTGTATTGAAAATTTGATTGAAGAAAAATCAAAAATGAATGAAATGAAAGTGTTTAAAAACACTATGTAAATAACATAGGACAGTGATCATTTTTCATTATGTATTGTTTTTTCGGCATCCATTTTTCAATTTGTATGAATTTTTGTCAAGTTAAAACTAAATTATTTATATTTTTGTGATGGTTCCCATACATATCCTAAAGTAAAAATGCTCACTCCAAATAGACCAGTTGGTCAATTTCAAGCTAGCAAAAATTGTATTGTATTGAAATTTGATTGCACAAAAATGAGAAATGAATGAAATGAAAGTGTTTTAAAACACTATGTAAATAACATAGGACAGTGATAATTTTTCATTATGTATTATTTTTTCGGCATCCATTTTTCCATGTTAAACTATCAGCGTCATCGATCAGTCACGTGACCAAAGTGGCTACCTGTGGATTGTCGTATTTTGTACATAGAAATATAACGATAGCTTGTAAAAAATGGAAAATACTAAGATTTAAAATTGCGTTCTTAAAAATGTACAACTATGTGCTTATTCTACATGACTTTATCTTTCTTTCAGTATGATTTTTATGAGAATCGGAAGAGGTTTAGTCTCGTCAAAATTCATTCTAAAATTTCACATATTTTCACAAGTATTCCCTATATAACGCATTGTAAATATTGTATTTTCTGTGAAGTATCCCCTTTTTAGAGCTGAATGTTAAGAGAATAAATACACTTTTCTAATTTGTACAACTATGTGGTGATAATAGAAAAAATATACTATTCGTCGATGTAATTCTTTTCACTTAAGATAAAGATCTTCTCTCGTCAAAATCGATTTGAAAATCGTCATTTTCACTGATTCTACATCAGACACAGGGCAATATGGCGGAAGCTAGTTTGTGATGACCCAACAACATTAATTGTCAATCATATTATTTTTTGTCAATATTTTGAAATACAAATACTTTTTAAAATGAACAATTTATAACTGTTTTAAATTAAAACAAAATCTAAAATTTTTAATTTTGAATGAAGTAGATTGTTCATGGTTCAGTTGTTTTATGACCCTTTGACAGCCACCCCTGATCAAGGACGTATATTTATCTAAATATACGTCCTTGCCCTGATGTTGATTGTGCCAATAAACAATTTTCACCTGTGATACCTGTGGCTTAAATTACGTAAGAAATGACCCGATGACGATATATGCACAAAGTGTGTAACAAATTCGTGTGTTGTGTAGTCAACGATTATATAAATTATATTTTGAAGCATTCGCTTATTTCTTTACGTGTAGTTCCAATTATTATTTTATATTAATCCTTTGGGGGGGTTATTTCTTTAATTGTTGCATTTTATTAACCATTTAAAAATTATTTTAAAAATATACAAATGATACAATATACCGTGACAATCGCGTATCGTTTACTCGTTAAATTATTACAGTTATCAGTACAATTCACGTAAACCAGTTAGCATGTGACTGACAGAGTTACATTTCCTAAAAAGTCGGTAATAGCTTAGTATGTTGTATGAATTTTAAAAGTGTGAAATGTGTATTGTTTATACTTTTTGTGTTAAATAAATGTTTACATCTCCAGTCGTATTTTTTTCTTGGACAGATAACAAACGCTATAGATTTAAGATACATATTTTATTGAAACAAACCACATTTAAAGCGTAATCCGTGTTTTCGTGTCATTGTTCGCCGGTTTGCCTGGTGGTCCCAACTTGGGTGTCACGTCGCTTGTGATCTGGTTTAACTCTTTCTTCGGACACGTCGTTTGTTCCCATGTCTTGTGGTCTGGTACGTAAGGTATCCAACGTCTGTTTTTGTGGTCGTAGACTCCTCTTCTGCGGCAGTGAAGTGTACAAAACAGTCGATCTATTTTAAATCGACAAGGTAGCATGCGATCGTCTCTAATAAATATTCGCACTCGTCTGAACTCGTGTTGCTGTTGACGAATGCTGACGTAATGAGGTGTCAGGAATTCCACGTCTACGTTGTCATCGTCCGAGTTTTGGATGGTACGTAATAACGGTAGAAACGTATTTCTGGTGCATGGTTCCTCTATCAGGTCCGAGCAAATGTAGAGTCGATCTGTTCGTCGCTCGGTGTGTGAATTAAAGCTGATTTCTGCTAGTGCACATTCCCATTTCCCTGTCAGTATATATGTCTTTGGTAAATCAATTACAAAGTCACCGGCGTGGTTGTCGACATTGGTAGACAGGTGGTCTCCACAATACAGAAACAAGTAAAAGTCCTCCATTGCTCTTTTGTACGGTTCCAAGGCCCACTTATCATTGTTCACCTGAACGAATCGATGCGGGCTTCTCTTCCCGATTCTTATAGATATAGTTCCAATTCTAAGACAACCGAAAAAAATATCCATCAGATCACTGTTTCTTTTAATCCCCGTGATTATCGTCTTCCCGTTTAAGTGACAAGTAAAGTGCATGCCGTGACGTCTAAACATGACAGCTGGAAACAGTTCGGGTTCGAAACTGAAGTCTTTTGGTGGTTGTCTTGGTTCGATTCTTCCACTCAGCTGGTGAACGGCGGATGCCGTGACAAGTCTAACATTGACTATATGCAAGAGATATCCAATCTTTTGTAACTTTCTTGCGTAGCGTCTGAGTCTCAGTCGACCTTCTGTTAAAGACGAACATTTTCCGTTACAGTTGATTTTTTCCATTCGAAAATAATAAACAGTTTCCTCCTATGCTTCTGTCCTGCCAGATGAGTCCGGAGAAAGATTTTGGGTCGTATCGTACGTTATTCAGTCTGTTCACCACTTGGTATAGATCGATCGTACATCCCAGATCACCTTGCACCACCACGTTAGTTATATGCATTCTAAAAGTTCGACCAATTCTTGACACTCGTTTAATCGAAGGGCTTCAACAAATGTTTTGAAAGCTTTCGGCCCCTTCTCGTCAGTGTACTTATTAGTTGACGCACTTTATTTTTCCCTGTATTCTGATATACGATATCTTCCCACAATTCGTCAGTTAGAATACCGGATTGTCTCAGGTGATCGGCAACAGACTCTGCGGGAGTCTCGGCTACCAATCTGACGTAATTCTTGGTCAGTTTCTTTCTGTCTCCTACATTCATATTAACTGAGGTGTCAGTGGTCTTGATTTAAATATATGGGTCTATTTTATAATATGTATACCTATTTATACGTTTGGTTTTACCTTATATATATTTCATTGGTCCAACACATATATGCAAGCCTTATATGTTTCATTGGTTTAACCTTGTATACATATGCACATCTATTTATACATATAATATGTAAACCTATATATAGATATACATTTGGTCTAACCTATCAATATACAACCCCTTCCAACAACTTAATCCTTTTTGACAACTTAATCCTTTCCGACAACTTAATCCCGGCCGCCATCTTGCTCCTTGGCTCCTTGCGTTTTTTGGGGTGCCTAAAAAGTCTCACTCCTTACTACTTACGTCCTTGGATGCAACAATATCTACATCTTCATTATCAAAAATTATATCAATAAGAGGGGGATTCCTTTGATACGATAATACCGTTGCTTTAGTTTTATTAGGATTAAAGGTAAGTAGCCAACCTTTTGCCCAATGATGAATTTTTAAGTCGTTATTTAGAACAATCCAACAAATCATGACCAACAGCAGGGAATATAATTTAACAAAGGACGTTTAGGAAACCCAAACTTTACAGAAAAAATGTTTGAAAGTTTTTTTTTCAACAATTATTCATTTTACACAGGTCATCTGAAAAACATGGCCGCCAGGAAATGACATGTTCCATCTTTGACCCTATGTATGGGAAAAACCAAATGTAAATTTTGTACTTTTAAAGTATAATATACTTTGGCTTCGAGACATTTTGTTAGGAAAGCGATACAGGCTCATCCTCCTCGGTCTCTAGTTTTAGTTAGATTTGCATATGGTGCAGTACAATTTAAAAATAAATAAAATAATAAAAAAAAACATAGAGCTTTCGTACCGTAGTTGGTGGATATGGGTATGGGTAGTGTGGAAACAAAACTTTTATTTGGAAATTTCTTATTATTTAAGAAAAAAAACAGAAAATTGCAATCTGTGGTATCTTTTTATGCATATTGCTATAAGTACGTTCTTATTTACTTGAGATTTCCCACGTATCCGTCGCATGCTTCCCTTCTCTACTATGCTCAGTTCTCGTCCACTTTACTCACGGTGACCGTCCCTTCACATTACTCACGGGTTTCTGCCACCCCAAAGGTACGAATTGACGTGAATGGCGTAAATATCTTCAAGCTAAACGCAATTACAAATCTACACACAGATAACAGACACACAAATGTCACTGAGATTAATGCCCTTGTACACCCCATCCCTCACATCTAACTTAAGTCAATGATATAACTGAAATATTCTTTATATTCTATATATTGATAATCAGTAGCCTATAGGTCCGTGTAAGGGAGGTGCTCAATTACAATATTTGCCGTATAATTCGGATTTAATTATATCCCTATAGAATAACCCTTACTCCCGGGATCCTGCCTCTCGAAAGAAAGAAAGGCGTCAGTGGTGTTGATATTTTCTTAGGAGTCTCAATGGGGTCATTTAAACGAAATCCCGTCAATTTTTCTCAACTTTCCGGTTCCACGAGCTGGAAAATGTTTTACAAAGACTCTTAAAGAGTCCGCTTTTTCCCGTTTCACAGGATACATTTCAACAATTCCCGCTTCACGGTGGACATCTTTTCCCATTTTCACATGCAATTTTTTTCAAAGATCCCGTTTCAAGCTCGTTTAAAAAACGTCAATCCCACATCCCGCTTATTCCAATTGGGACCAACCTTCATATACTATAGATTTTAATGCTGGAAACATATTATCGTTGGATAGAATACAAATCAACACAGAAATAAAGGGCATAAATATGTATATATTTTAAAGGTTTATTAAAAATCAGAAGAGCACACAAAGGTAAATTAGTCTCCCTGTTCCCTGTCCACCCAAGCCCACAGGTCTAACTTAACTCAAGATTAAAACTGAAATATTCTTCACATGTAAGGCGAAAATGTTGGTCTGCAGATTAATGACAACATTAGCTTGTATGAGCTAGCGATTCTGAGAAGTTTTGTATTTTTAGTCCAAAATCAAAAATTCTAAACTTTTAAAAAGCGAAATAATCAAAAATGAAAGTTCAGTTTACAAATTTCGAAGTTTGATCAAATGTCCAAAAATGTAAAAGTTTAAATTTTTTGAAATTTTAATACTTTGGTTAAATTTTCAAAATGTTAAAAATTTAGTTCATTTTGAAGATTAGATATTTAGATTTTTGGTCAAACTTTTAAAATATCAAAATTTCAAAAAGTTTTAAAATTTTGAATTCACGGTTAAGTGGTACACATGTATTCATTTCGAGGTAGGAACTATCGTGTAATTGAAGGCGGAAAAGATCGCCTCAAATACCAGCAAGACGGATTGACTGGATTCTTGACCTTTAGAATTAAGTATATACCACATAAAAACAAAATATTTATGAAATTGAAGTGTATGCTTATAATTGTTCCTACATGACAATTTCTTAACTAAATGTTCATTGACGAAAAAACAATTAACCTGAAGAGCTACAACAGATTCAATATAAACCACCCTTAGCTCAGCGGTGTTCATTAATTATTGATTCCCTCTAAATGTAATGATGTATTGATTTTTTTCGTATAGTTTTAGAACTTTAATCCGGTTTTAACACGACTCAGAAGTACCTATTGGGATTTCTTTGCTTAACCATGATGATCAACCTGGGTTTTTCGATAATAATCCTGGTTTGCTTGAGTTTTGATCATCACATGCCAAACATCTGCTTTTTCTGTTACTACTCTGACGCTTTATAACACGCAAATGCATGTATTTCCGCAAAAAAGAGACATATTTTGTCAAGAGCCAGTAAACTAGATCAATAAAATATTGGTATTGCAGTAAATCTGAGTTTTGAAGACGTGAAAAATATTGTAATCTGACAGTTCTTGTAAGTTGAAATATATGATAAAACATGATATGTCCTTCATAAGCCCTCGGGTCATATAACATCCCTCGTGCTGACGGCACACTGGGTGAAATAATTTAAGGACAGGGTGTGGTAGGAAAAATGAATTGTAATAATCTAAAATAATTTTTCGAGATATTATTTAGGGGAAAATGAATTTTTAACGAAGTCTCGAAGTGTGTTATCAATTCGTTCAGTTTCAATCTCTTCTTTTTCATTTTAGATTTTTTTACTTTCTTTTACCTTCGGCAAGATAAACTTCCAGATCTTTAACTTGAAGATGTCCATTCGCAATTGAGTTATAGTTTTCTCCGTTCATGTTGTATGAATGTCCGAAGTTGGTAGATCCACTTAAAGGGAAGTAGGTTCCATTTATGTTCACAGTACCCCCAAATGTGTACAAATCTTGTCCACCAAACGTTGGTCCGTATGAAGCATTGTCATACATGGCGTAGCTTGCATTTTGAACTAGCATTTGGACTGGTTTAAATTTTCCATTTTGATAAAGTCTGAATAAGAATGCTTTGGCATCCTGTTGATAGTTACCAACACTCCTCCAACTAACAGAAGTATAACCTCCATATACAGAATCATTGGTGTTGTACAGTATGGTTACAGTAGGACCTTTGTTGTTACAAGTATTATGGAAGGCTGTAGCTGAACAACCATCTCTAGTTGCCTTAAACAACAGTGTGTATTTCTTCCGTCCACCAATCCACTTCGTCATTTGTACTTGATCGCTCTTTTTAAACTGGGCTGCCATCTTCAAATCTTTATATATGCATTACTATAAATGAAAACAATGAATGAAAAAAGTAGAAAGCAAACATGTAAAATAAAGGGGAAAATATTTTCTAACTTTCGTCATAAGAGGAAATGGTGATTATTTAAGTGCACAAGATGTAAACGTACAAAAGAAAGAAAAATAAATAAAAAGAAAAAAAAGATGACATTCATTACCTCATTACAATATCACATATCGATAAGTCAGAAGGTTCCATTTTCACAAGAATGGTGAAAAGAAGGAAGAGCCGAACTCTGACTCAATAAAATTAAATCACATTTCATTTAGACGTTGCTGGATGTTTAACGTATTTAGTTAAATAGCACATACCTGTTTGTAGTCCGTCGATCCCACAGGAATTTTTTATCTTCAAAATATTTTTTCTATACAGATACAGAATTACAAATTAAGTTGAAATTATGGTTAATCGTTAAAAATCGATTCAATGTGAAGCGATCAAAATTTATTTCATGGTCCTCTTTTAGAAAAAGCCTTTCCTGAAAATAAATATTCAACTAAACTTGTATACTTTCTATAAATGTAATACAAAGCAGTTAAATTTACCTTTGCCTTTGTTTAGGTGTGTTTTTAAACTGAAAGTAGATAGAGACTTCCGGTTTCTGAAAATATCATATGATAGTATGTTTACATGGCTGAAGGATAAATTGTTAGATGGCAACAAAATAGATGCAGGTAAAATATAATTTAAAATCAAAATGAAAATAGATCACCACACAAATGCGTATATTCGAAAGGTCGTGACACGATGAGAAACGTGTTACCCTGACACATTTACAAATATGTGTTTTTAAATTAATTTATATATTTTTTACTGAAATTTTATTTTTAAAATGTAGATGAATTATCTCATTGCTAGAAAATAATCATGCATTTTTTAAACCGATGTGTTCGTCTAACATGTATTAACTTCAGCACAATCAAATAAACAGGAAGTGTGGGTCGCATCATGCTTAGTATCGTTTTATATTACAGCTGACCCACAGCTCATTATGGAGAGTAGTTGCATCAGTGAACAAGCAGAAAAAAACCAGGTATATATATTAACATGTGTATACTTTTCTTTCGCTTGCAGCATGAACAAATTTGCATGGATTTTTTTTTTATTTCTAAGCAAATGAATTTAGATCACAGGATACCAAAATCAAATGTCATAAATATGTTATCTGGTTTTCGATCTACTTTGTGGTTTTTCACGAACATGGAAATGTAGGGGAACTTCAGACTTGCTCATCGTGGATTGATATCTTATCTTATTCCGTATACTGATCTATCATGTGACTGCCCACATTGAAATTGCTGAATATTCTTATGTTAAAAACAAGATAACACATCCGTTTCCATATTTGTAACTTGAGACTCAAAAAACTCTTAGTGACATCAGTGGCAGCTTGTTTCAGTCCTTGTTGTATTTCGGAAATATGACCAAAACCTGCAGTCTTTAGCTGTTGCATTATCTTCTTTATTTCCTGTTCTTAAATTCGATCAACGTATGCTTGATATAGCCTTTATGGCCGACATAGAAAAATATTAGATACAAACATATCATGAGACAAGCATACATACATAAAACTCAGTGATAAAACTTATCATGCATACTGTTTTATGCAAGTAAATCCTGCTAGAAAGAAAATATGAGGTTTTGCATGACAGAAAAAAAGATGATGAATGATAGTCAGCATGTGTAATTGAATACCTGATTATTTGAGCTTCTACAGTGATAACTTGATTACTGTAGTTTTTTTTATTAATTTTTTGAACCATTCACCCTTTACGATTACCACATTTTGAGGTTAGACTGAAAAATATAATTAGTTTTATTTTATAGAAAATCTTTATTACACGTCCATAAACTTCAAGTTATAATAATCACTTGAGTTCCCGGTATCACAAACATGACCAATACAGAGTCATGTGTGATATTAATTGTGATTGTCATAATTTGTCATAATTCATAGCTGTAGATCGTTGATCATCGTTTGCAAGCTTAACGCATGGATGATGGAAACTTAAAAAAATGTCGAAGAATTTGATATCGCATTGTTATTCGTTAAATGGCCAATACTTGAGGTTTGGCTGAAACGTCAGAATAATATCTGGTCTGTAGCATGTTTCTTCTATCAAGAAGCCAAAAGAATGTTAAGCTGACTTCTTTGATAATATAAAATACCACTCAGCATGACGTCTTGGAAAATACTGCATATGAACAATGGCGCGAACAAGGAGATCCTTGGAATGTTTCAGGACTAGTACAGTTGCAAGGTGATGACTGAGTTTAATGGCTTCCGGACATAAACGGTACACCTGCAGTGAAGGTCCAGGTCACAAGAAGGATACGGGATTCTAGAAGACCGTATGCGACAAAACCATCATATTCATTGAGTACAAGCGTTGCTTGGACATTCAGCAGAAGATCTGCAAACAGATGAGCATCATCAAGAGCAACCTCTACCAGCTGTGCAACAAAGATCGGGTCAAAGACCTCCAAGGCGGAGTTAGCACCCTAGCGCATGGCCTTTGCCGGGTCTAAATTAACGAACAGCATACGCTTTCACAACCTAATCATCACTCACAAGCCCCTTTCGAATGTATAGGTAGCTACCTCAGCCGTAGGAATTGCTCGATTCAAAGGAGTAATCGTGCGATATTCTATACCACCCACCCACACCCAATCGAGTGTAGCATCCTGAATCACTATACTACCTTGATGGCCCGGAGCACCCAGGACCTGCTTACACTAGCACAGAGAAGATGTATTTCTACATTTATGGCCTACAACCACTTTAAGAGATGGTAGAATATTTGCCGCCTTAGATTCTATACAACACAGATGAATCACAGCAACACGGAGAAACCAGGAAATGGATGACTCGACCAAGGCATCGTTTGAGACAAAGTAGGTCGGATGAAATGCGTTTCGATCAACGATGGAAACAGACCTAGATATGCAGGGGTATACGATCCACAATTTCTGGAGGGAACTACAACTGGTCATCAAGGGATGGTATGAAAAGAACTGGCAAGAGCTATCAGAAAAGATGCAGGCCAGAACGCGATCAAGTCTAGTAGATTAAGCGATGCCTTCCGATCCCATTATTGAATAATCATACCCTCACTCGATTTCTCATGGTCTTTCTCTCTAGGAACATCAAAGATTATCGATAGGTGCTTATTGCAGGACAGATTGTTTGATCTAGGAGTCGAAGGTGGCGTGTGCCCTTTCTACCTCACATAAACTTTCTTCAAACGCCTTGGGTTGCCACCGCAAAATCCTGGTCGGTGGGCTGGAACTGAACTGGCAGAGGGATCACTGGATTGTGTCATTGAAATTCAGTGAAGTCCTTGGGGCTTTAGATGGCTGGTTGTGTACTTAGCTCCTCTGAAACGATGTACACTTTCCAGCGCAGTGTGTATCCCTTTTGAAAAGAGCCTTTCTTTTTGTTGATACGCCAAAACAATATCGCAGTGGTGGCATATCTAGAAAGAGCCCGTAAATGTTCAATGAACACTTTGGCCTTAGTATCTCTTCGCTCACAGCAATGGGGCCATTTTGATGGAGTGTTTTTGCAAGTGTTTTACTGTCGAACGAGCTCGTCGAGGACGAGTGAATAATGCGTGTGGAGTGAGCAAAGAAGTACTAGTATTTAAACATCTCCATCATGGTGCGATTACAGCGGGCGACCACACTCGATTTCTCTTCGATCTCATTTAAGTAAATCTAGGTGTAGTGCTTGCTGAACAGCTGCTGGACCTCTGATCGCCTTGTCGTAGAACTTCGTGCCTTTGTCTGTCCACAACTGTACATGAACAAGGTTTGAAAACACACAATACCGTACCCGCCTTATCATTTAGTTTTATCTGCCGGCCGTACTTGGAGAAGACGTTCGTGTGTAAGAAACACTTTATTGACTGTCTGGAAAAGGAGATGGGAATTGACAGTTCATTAGGAAACCCAACTTATACTCCCACTACACTATCAAGGGAGGAGATAATCACAACTCTGTTTTAGCATCTTTTGGCATCAAAGCGGATGAGATAAACAATCAGCTCCCCTACATCTACTGGGTCTCTAAACGTCATAAGACTCTAAACGTCCCATACAAGCACAGATTCATTGCGGGGTCTTCCAGATGCACCACTAAGCCACTTTTAAGCTCCTTACTACTTTATTGACCGCAGTCAGAGATGGCCTGAAAAGTTACTGTGGTAAAGTCTACTCCACGAGCGGCGTCAGTCAGATGTGGATTCCATAAAATTCTAAAGATCTCCTCGAACAGCTTTCCTCTAGCAGTCTTACGCATTGCCACAGCATACAAACTTTTGATTTTTCTACTCTTTATACTACCCTGCCACACAATAAATTGAAAACAATAATTTCGGATTTGATACATCAATGTTTCTGCACTAAAAACGGAGAACGCAGATACACTTATTTAGTAGTAGGGAAAGACAAAACATATTTGAAAAGAACCACACTGAGTCAAACAAGAAGTACACAGAGAATGACGTAATCAAGATGTTGGAATTTTTAATAGATAATTTTTTGTCGAATTTGGAGTCTGTGTTTTTCAACAGGCAATTGGGATTCCCATGTGAACTAACTGTGCGCGACTTTTAGCTGATCTCTTTCTTTTCTCGTATGAGGCGAAGTTTTTACAAGGACTTACACAGAAAAAAACAAAAACATTTAGCCCAGTCCTTTAATTTCAGCTTCCGCTACATCGACAATGTACTTTCTCTTAATAATCCAAAATTCAAGGAATATTTACACCAGATCTATCCCAATGAGCTTGAAATTTAAGAGACTACTAATACACCTACTTCAGCTTCGTACTTATATCTTTTAATATACATTGACAAAGATGGACGTTTGAAATCTAAGCTATATGACAAACGTGATGATTTTAACTTCCCAAATGTGAACTTTCCCTTTCTGAGCAGCAATATACCTACCTCTCCAGCTTACGGAGTGTACATACAGTTGATCAATGTAGTCAAGCATGTAGTTTATACAGTGATTTTTTTAATTGAGCAAAAACACTGTCACAAAAGCTGCCTAGTCAGGGATTTGTTCAGCCTTTGTTACTTTCATACCTGCAGAAATTCTATGGCCGTCACCATGACATCATTGACAGATATGACGTCTCTGTGTCCCAAATGAAAACGGACATTTTCAGCTACATTTCACGTCATCGCGGATTTGACATAACCGGATTTGACTCAACCCTGGCTTGACTCACTGATAGTGTGACGGGTGCCGCTAGCGGAGAAGGACATGCTTACCCTTCCGCAGCACCTGATGTCACTATTGGTTTTCATGGGAGTTCACACTATGAATGTCTTAGTTCTAAATGTTATCTATATATTTCCATGCATTGTAGCTGTCTCGCGTCCTTGTTTTGTCTTTGTTTTTTCTCTGTTGCCGTTTTTGCCATGTCTTTGGACTTCGATTTTTGTAGTCATCGCTTCATTTGTTCCTTCGGTATTCTACTGCCGTTGTTTCATAATTTCAGAATAACTTATATCCCTTGGTGTCGCGGGAAAAGTCACTTATATCCTTGAAAATCAACTGCCAAGGTTTTATTCACTCTACTCACAACCATTTTCTCTGCTGGAATTTATGTCAGATGTTGGGTTTGACGATGCTACCGTCTAAGACGTCATGTGCAAGGGGTTGGCATGACGTCGAGCAACCCTTTGTCGCAAATGGAATTGCGCGCGGTAATGTCATGCTTATCATTACACAGAAAATAGCATAGTGGAAGGCTGCTCAATCAACTCATTTGATTTTCGGCCAGGCCTATGGATTACTATCAGCGTTAAAGGGCTTAATTAGGTTGGACCTTGTTCCGGTAAAATTTTGACCGGGCAGATGCATTTCTACAGGCATTCAATTGATCAGTTTTGTTCATAAGCATGGCACCGTTACCACTAAGGAACTGGATTCCAGGCTACACTCAATGCACTAGTCCCTACATTTCAACACTGTCCGTTACTCATCATCACCTACAACAACTACTACCATGTTTGTTTTCATTCGTAATTACAGGTCGACAATTTCTTTATTTGAATAAATGGACGTCGAAGACTTTCCTAAAACGATACTGCACCGAAGAGTGTCAATAACTTTCTCGCTGGTGTCAACCCAAGGCCTCATTGGGAAATCGGATTGTAGAAAGACAACGCCTCTGAACAACCTAACTACATCGGGCTTGGCCGAGAACTCGCCAAGATGTTCAAACCAGGGTTGAGGCTCAAAAGGAAGCAGCTCCCCAGACAACTGAAAAGATCGAGGAGCTACATGAAACTGCCAGGCCTTCCTCACCTGCCTGTCCACTTCCCATCGAGTCATCTTCAGGTACCACAGCTGGACAGCGGGTGACCCATTATCTCCAGATGAGCGTGACGCTGAAAACTCATTCGGGTTCAGATCGGAAAACCATTGTCATGAATGTGAAATTGTCTTCGATGTTGATGGGATGGGATTCGTAAGTAACAAAATACCAAAGTTACTGTTAATTCAGATTCTGCATATGCGCATTTCGACAACTTATGTCTCCTTAGTGCAGATCACATCAAAAATCTTTAAAGAAAGGAAACCCCGGGACTATGAAAAAACTTGCTGATGAAGCTCTCATATTCTTTTGATCTTGAAGACCTGCCGACCTAAAGTGACATCTTGCAAGCGTCGGGCGAGTACCCCTATCAAATACAAGGAAGGAGTTACAAGCAAGACAATTTTGTAAGTGAGTAACGGAGACGTTTCTGTCAAAAGACCTGGATTCTGTCTTGGATCGCAAAAATCTGTGCTCCGCCGAGTATTGAGCCGGGATCAACGGAGTGTTCAAGCAAAGAGTTGATCGATATCCTCAAAGCCATGAAGTGTATTGGCTACACCTACCAACAAGCAGGGGGAAGCATTCAGCTAGTCTTGTTCCCTGCCGCTTATGTGACATATATTTGTATATGACGAAGGCATACTGAATAATGCGGCGGGAACCAACCTAGAATTCAGCTGCATCGTAAATTGCTGTAAATAAACGATATGCAACTCATGATCAACGAACCCTTGTAATTTAGTTTCATTATTGGATTTGTATAATTTTACATTTTAAAATGCATGTGATTCATCAATTTATAAAATATGTTCACTTTACGTTAACCAAGGATTGTTTTGAATTACGTCATCTTTCATGGCTCGGTCATCGTCAAGTAACTGTGACAAATATCACTAGTTGTTGTTTATTAGAATCTTGGCCTTATTAACAATCAAATTACACAACGCGAAGCTTTAACCTTATGTTATTATACCTCACATAATCAAGAATTAATTATATTGGATGAGACATGATCATATGACATGAAAAAATCTGGGTGTTTTTGCTTTTAATTGTTCCTAGCAGTGAATAACCATATTATTCACCAGTGAATTACCCAAGAAAATGACAATAACTCTATTATTCACCGGTGTATAACCCCAAAAGTTATAACTTCCAGTGAATAACCGTATTATTTACAGGTGAATAATCCCAGAAAGTTACATCTTTATAATTTTACCATGTCAAGTGAACAACTTTTGAAGTTTATGAGTATGAACTGTTTGAAATATAAAAATTGCAATAATATTTCTAATGTTTGCTCGGTATAATAAAACAGTTACGGCCCACTACAAGTGAATATCCCAAATGGTCAACTGTACTGAAATTATTTCCCTTAGGCTAAAATCAGCTTAGTGCAGTTGACAATTTGAGATGTTGACATCTCCCGAAGGCCGTAATTGTATATTATTATTGTGTTAAAAACTGAGAAAAGATGGATGCATATCGATTGAAAACTTTTAGGACGGACTAACAACAGCTGTAACAAAAATTCTAATGAAACTGTTGATACCTGGAATATCAGGATTTTATTGAACATTTTGACAAAAAGAAAGTAATGCTTGAACGTTTCTATAAGTTACATTGATACAAATGGAATTTTTGAAGAAATAAACAAAAAGAATGAGTACTTTTAAGAGTTAAAAAGTAATATTCGCAAATACAAGAAATATTTGTATCCAAACCAAAATTCTTTTCGTATGAATAGTACATTGATGCACACCAGCAAGCAAATGTATGCATACAAATGCCAAACACAGAAGCTTTAAAATCACAAAAGCATATATGAGATCATTGATGCTTCCTACCCGCACCCACTAATAATAATGAAAGCTTGAGGTCTAGAATCTTTATGTCTAAACACGTAGATGTTCGGCTCCGTATTGAGACCCGATACTTTTGGAAAATTTCCCCCTTGAATTTGGCAAAACTATTTCGATCCAAAAATCAGGATATATCAGTTATATGCAAACATGTTCAGCAACTAATACAAGTTCGAATTTTGTAACCGGATTATGATACGAGAACAGATGGAAAACCTTAAAGTTCAACAAGGAAATAGCAAAATCAAATTAAAGGAGACACAGCATGGACTGTAATGAAAATCATTGGTCAAATGAAGGTGGTTGATTGTGAAAAAAAGAATCAAAATTGTGAAAGAAAAGAAATTTTCCAGATTTACCTCTGTACAATTATGTAAAAACAGAAGTAGTGGACGCACAAAGGATGGTATTAGAAGTAACAAGACAGAAACAGGCCATTCGATTCTCTACACATCTTGTAGCAAGGATTAATCTACAGTTTTATTCAAAGAAAGTCATGTAATGAAGTACATATATTAAGCCAAACGTGCTTCCATAATGGAGGAATTACCCGAGAAATAAAACGGTTCTAAAGAAAGATCTTTAGCAGTCAGCATATCTGTAATTGGGACAAGAAGATAAGAAATCGTGATAAAACTACACTAAATCTATCAACTAGAACTTATACTGATCATTGTGCGGTTATGCAGATGTAAACTTGGATTCTATTGGCTGATTAACCACCTGCTAAATAACCATGTCCGCCATACACAACAAGAAAATCAATAATCGTGATAATGTAGTGTTTCACATTAACAAACATGCAGTAAGCATAGAAAAATAAACACTTCGACATTAAACATAGTTTTCTTCTACGTAATGTAACAGTAATTTCAGCCTGAAAATTAAAATACGAAAACATCTTTATTTGGAATAACATGTAAATTATATGAAATGTTTTATCTGCGTTCATTTCCAAAGGATTCCGCTCAGCGTATTTCGAAAACGTTCTATTCAATATTTAAAAACAATTCTGGTACAATCTTTATACAACTTGAAAAATCAATAAATCACTCGGTTGTGTATTGTTCATGTTACGCTGTCAGTAGGTATAGTGTTTATTTTTAGAATCGTGTAGTTTAATGTAGGTCATTTTGTAATTATCGTTTTCGTAGTTTAATGCAAACTGTGGTTAGCATAACCGCACAAAAATGTTATCATGCATTGAACCAACTAACATGATTATTTAGATAGTGTCGAAAATGGTTGAACGGTGCGGCTGACGCCTTACCGTTCAACGATTTTCGACACTATCTAAATAATCATGTTAGTTGGTTCAATGCATGATAACTTATAATATGTAGATTGTACTGATCATATGTGTTCACTTCAAACCAGAACGTTTGATGCCCTTAAAAATGCCCTTACCCGGCTAAAGGGATTACCACTTGTGCACTCTGTTACACAAAACAACAGTTTGACGTTTCCTTCTGATTGGTAGATACTTACTTGGATGTAGTACAGAACCAGGCAATACGTGGAAATCGACTAACCGCTGTTAGCACAAAACTAGTCTACATTCTACCTTTAAGGTAGATCGGTAGTCTTCCGCCATTTTTAATTCGTTATTTATGTTGTTGTGGTATTATCTGCTTTTTAAATATGCAAATATTTTTATTTGTAATAAATCAGTCAATATTATATTCATAATACAATATGCAAAGGACCTACATGGAGTTGAATTTACATGTCTTTATCTAATAAAACGAAGCATGGTAACTTGATAATTGAATAAGTTGGAACAAAAAATTTGAAAAAGGGAGATAATCTGATAAAAATATTTTACATAGATATCACTATGAAAATTCACATTTTATAAATTTTATGGAAAACAAAGTCGGTGACCCCCATTTTTCTTTATATTTTTTGAAAGTATGTTCAAAGGGCTAACACATGAATAAAGTAGAAAAAAATCTATGGAATAGTTTTAAAGAAATCAACAATATACCTGTTTTTCCCTATATATTCATTAGAAATATTTGATTATTTTGATATCAGTTATTTTAAAAACAAGCACGGTGACCCCCCTTTTTTATTTTTTTATTTCAATGCTAATATAATAAGGAAACTTTCCTGAGAAAATAAAGAAAATCTATGGAAAAAATTTTGGACTACCCATCTACCTTGTGCTATTGCTAATGTTTTATGCATGATTACTCATATATATGTTTTATGTTTGTATGCATGACTATGTGTTTTATGTTTGTGTATTATATGTATGTAGTCGGTATAAAAGCTCCTACAGAGCTTATGTTTATTGTTATTTGTAATCCGACGTGAAGATGAATATACTTTTCCGTCATTAAGAAGAAGAATGTGATCTGCAGAAGTTTTTGGAGCTTGAATCGTAATTCAATGACAAGCAGAAAAAAATGATCTAAAGTTTAAGAAATAGGTATAGAATATGACATGTACAGATTGTAGCATGTAATTATAATTTTCAGGTGTTTCCTGTTATCCGTTTTATTTCATAGGCAGGTATATCTTTACGTCAGATGATAAACAAGTCTCACTTTGGCTTTTACAATGTGCTTGGACCCCCTTTTGATTAAAAAAACATACCCGCAAATGACATAATTCAACAAAATACTTAAACATGTAATTGAAACATGCATGCATTAATCCCAAAAGAAATTGTTAGTGTGCTGCTAATTTCTATTCAATATTTAAAAACAAAAGGTCCGTGGATAACAATTGTTAACCCCGAACGAGTACACCTTGCTATTATTAGTTGGGTCAACTGGGGTCATCTACATGTAATTCATCAAGTTACTTTGTCGCCCTTAAAATAGAATAATCCAACACTTAGAAATTTTCACCTGTTTGAAAAAAAAATTGTGAAAATGCACATAACTGCAGACTTTTGTGCATGTCGTAAACGGCGAATTCAACGTTTTTTAGTTATGTATGATCATTCTTTATATACATATCAAATATGATAAAGATCAGTGTAAAAATAAAGCTGAAATCGTGAGATCTCCATTATCTAAAGGAAGTGAAACCGACTTTTAATTCTTTTAACGGGGACTGAATCCTGTCTCTGATAGTAAATTCAACTAAGCTTATATATATATAAATACATGTGCAATTTCGTGGAAGTAGCTCACGGGGTTTCATTAACGTGGCACTTGAAATAAAAGATTTTCGAACCAAATATCTTTACTTCAAAACGGTACGTGATTAATGGGCTTTTTGGATCTCAACAAAAGAATCTCTTTACATAAACAGAATAGTTGTATGTTGCTGTGAGGATTCTAAAACGCACTAAAATTTCAGTTACATCTGTCATTATAGGTTGTTTAAGAAGCTAAGCAATTACTCAAACAGGGACTTTTTATTTTATCTTTCAAATGCACTTTTACATAAAACGTATTAGAGTAGTTGACGAAACGTGTGTATATGGTAACGTGGAGTGAAGTGTGTGAAGCGTTTTCGGATAGGGCATTTTCAATGAATTCTCGATTTTCCTGGTGGGCAAATATTTCTCCATTTTTCCGTTCTAAACGGCGAACAAACGTTTGAGAGTTTCTCGATTTGCTGGTAATTTGGTTTGATTTTCTTTATTTTGTTGTTAGAATATTGCATATAATCCCTCCCATCAGTGTGGTTAAACCATTGTTGTGATGTCATTCTATTGTGTTTACTGTGGAATCCACGACATCTCCTCTATTGTTATCTCCAATTTAAAGATCATAAACGTCCCGAGGGAAATGTATGTTTAATACAGTTTACTTCGACAGGATTGTCCGTTAAGCGATTTTTTTAAACCTTCGTTAGGCACGACCATTTGATTGGCTGGGATTTTAGTTCAAGTTGGGAAATGTTTTGTCTGCATTCCATGAAAAAATTGCTCGGCTACTTTTTTCTATTGAACAGCACTAGTGCTAGATTATTTTTAACCAAGGTACTGGTGTCAGAAGGTTTTTAGCATAAATCGGGATTCAGAATTTTTTTTCGAAAAAAAATCCATTTCTATTTCTTTTAAGTAAAAGAGGATTTAAAAAAGTTTACACACATTAATTTCGACCTTTTCTTTAAAGTTAGATAAAGGACTACAAAAACACGTCTTGTTTGAGTAATTAAGAAAAAAAAAGGTATTATGTGTTTAATTTTACTTGTGTGTTTAATTTTTGCTATATTAGCGGCTGCTCATTGTGCGCGAATTTTTGGGTTCGCGTAAAATTCACTGCCCTTCGAAATGCATTGGATGAACTAGCAAAAAACGCGAATTATACACGGCGAATATTTTGCTGACCAGTTTCACACCAAAATAACGAACAACTCGCTTCCGGCTCGTGGATTCTTTTTTCATGAATTCACACTTGGCTATTGTATCTCCTGTACAGAATGGTCCGGTCTAGTCGATAATTGTGCGCGGAAAATTTCATCCATTTAAAATGCATGGAGCATTTTTTAAAAGTGTTTTTTTTTCTTTCAACATGTGTTGGAAATCATCAAATAAAAAGTGGTTCCAGAAGTGTATAATATTTTTACACAACCATGCAAAATCCGATGCCGAATTATGCAATATTAAAGTTAGCAGAAGAGAGAATTTCCATTATCTAAAGGAAGTGAAACATACTTTAAAGCACTTTAAAAACACAGAAAAACAACGCCGTCGATATTTATAAAATGCTGTTAACAATGGAAGGATATTGAGTAAATGCACATGAGACAAAGTCTCTACAAATGCATTATAAAACCAAGCAATGGAATATTGCTGTTATTGATGTTCTTCATAATGAAATCTCCGTGAGGCCTTCAACAAAGGGCTTACCCATACCTCATAGTACGTTCAAGACGGATCCTGTCACCGGTTTGAGAGAAATTCATTGCTAAATGTCGAACAGCGACACATTCACGTTGTCTTTACCAATGGATACAGGGTCGTCAACAAACATAAATATCCGGCAATTATTAGTGTTCTTACAACGGCTGTCATACGCTGCCCGACAAAAAAATCATAGAAGACATATAATCAACTACAGGTCACTAATCGAGTCAATTGCAAAAAAAACTTGGCATAATGAAATAGTGAGATTTGTGAGCTGTAAACAGAATGGTCATAAGAATATTTGGAAATGCAAAAATACCCAAGTCCCATAATAAACAGTAATTTTTGTTATGCTGTATACTTGTTTCAAGGAATTACCTCTCATTAGCAGCAGAAAAAACAAAATATAAATAGCCAAAAGAAAGTATGATCGTGTTTCCATATGAGATATTCTCTCAAAAACAAGTACACTATAGCTGAAATATATAAAGATCATACATTTTTTCACTGGGTAGTTCAAGATGATCCTAGCATACAATCTCAAACTATACACAGAGTCTGATAAACTAGAATATCAACACCTGGACATTACAGAAATCTTGTCAGAACTTCGAAAATGTGTTAAGTGTAGAAAGATCATCTGTGAAACATATTGTGCTCCCGGTCCACCGCCGTTACCCGAAGAGAGGGTCAGTAACAAGTTTCCGTTTTCTGTAATCTGCATTTTTTTACGGATGCCCTGTAGCCAAAATGATATGAAAATGCTTTATCAAAGTTGCATATTTTTTTTATTTATTTGCGTCGCAACAAGAGCCGTACGCCTATAGAGATAATTTTCATCAGCGTTAAAGTGATAATGAAGATCGATACCAGTAATCATAATTATTAATAAGGCTTCGACACTAAAAATATCAGCATTAAGAATTACAAGAGCAAACAAAGACAATACAATTTTGCCCTTGCTTTGTATTTTTGCCCTTTGGATTTCGGCTCTCGAATAGACCATATCCGACTTCTGGTATTCAGATTCACCAGTTGTTGTTTGTCCGCCCTACGTCACAAACGTGTCCGCCCCATGTGACCAACTTCATGACGTTTTAGGCTCTATGACATGGCGTTTTCTGTACTGTGACGTATTGAAAAGTAGTTTGGTAGATCCCAATACCATAGGTTGGATTTGGTCTATTCTGTTCGGGAATTTTGTTATTACCCTTACTAAAGAGAAACTTATCGATTGTGGAACTAAATGGAAATTTATCACCGATCACAACTAATGCTCGGCAGCTGTTAAGAACATTAAATTGGCTAACCAGAGATAGCAATTAAGCTTGCACTCTGAAAAGCTTATCTGCATCTGGAATCTAGCCCTTATTCAAGAGTGTGGCATATGGATCTGCTATCACACTTTTAAATTTTGGGATTTAGTTTTGTAATTTCCAAATTCTGACCATCTGAGAGTAAATGCGTACATCTCAAGACTTTATTATGTCATGCTTTCTTGTAATTGACTGGATGAGTGTCCTGTGATTGTCTTTATGTTGTGATTGTCTTCCAGTCGTAAAGTTGGTAAGTCTTTTTATCGGCAACAAATGTGATCGATTGTAAGAACAATGCAAGTTAATTTTATGTTTGTTGACATCCATCATCCATGCACGGCATTTCATTGTCAATTGAATAAAAAGACATGGATGTAGCGTTACTCGACATGTAGAAATGAATGCCGGTCGAACCGTGTTAGAGGGCTGTGAGGTGTGAGCAAAGTTCCTTTGTGAAGGCCTCGTGGCGACCTTAAGATGAAGAAGAACAATGGAAGCGTTGTTCAATTGCCTTGCTTTACCATGTATTGGAGACCATGTCTCATGTGTAAATACTCCATATCCTTTCATTGTTTATATAATACTCGGAAAATATGCAATCGTTCTTTCAGCCCTGATCAAACGCAATTGTTGGATAACAACGTGGCGAAATCGGAAACCACCAAGATGAAGTAAGACGACACGGAAAAGGAAGAAACATACAGATAAACAACACGTGAAGAAGTTACTACCATTGATGAGATCAGGTGCACCACTATAGTAAGCATCTCCTGCTTTTTATAAGGCACCCACCGTATTGAACATGTCAATTCCGGTAGAAAAAAAAATAACAATGTTAAGCTGTTGTTATTTGGGAAGTAGATATCCAATCGTGCTGTCGGCCGTAAAATCTCTGCATTGAAGACTTCAAGTTATGGGTAGCATGCATTGGATTAGATGGCCTATTTTTGAGCCATCGGGCTTCTATCAAGGAAGTCACTGCATCGGCCACGGGCTCTTGCATAGCGAATTATTTATGAAATGTAAGTCCATATGCCGAAAAAGAGAAGTAATCGCGTGATTCATACAGCTTAGTTCTTTGTCTATCTCTGTTATAAATTTCAAGATGAAGGTCATGGAATGAGGCTTGTGTTGAGATGTCTGTAGTATCCTTACTTTCGATCTCTTTCGCAGTATGTGCCCATTGGAGTTCCGATAGTCTGTTGTTACTGGACAAATTTTTGTCGATCAGGAACTCTAACATTTAAGTCACTTCTTCCTCTGTATATTTTTTCTCCGATCCGGAGTCATATTTCACTAAGTAAACTTGTTCTCTACCTAAAACAATGTTCTTATACCTTTGTTCACCGTTCTACGGTAGAAACGTCTATGAATTAAATCTTGCAGCCAGGATTTCAGTTATTCATGAAGAATGGTAGAATAAATTGTTGAGAAGTCATTAGTTTTAATTCTGTTACAGTATGATAATGATCTATAGTTTAAGATGTCAGGAAGAGTTTTAGATTTTTTTTTAATATCCACATTTCATTTAGAAATGAAAAGCAAGTATCACAATATTTTTGAAGGCCTTCTTTTAATACCTTTAACAATTAAGAAGTGGGTTTTGAAAAACATCCAGCGTTGTACAGTTGTTTGTATGGACATTTGTGTAATTTTGTTACCCAGTACAAAGAGGGGAGATATGTAAATTCATCTTTTGTCGAAATCTCAAATGAAGGAAAATAGGTTTATGGTTCGGTGATATTTCCTCTTTAGACAGAATGATAGCTGTATAGGTTCAATTGGCCTTGGAATTATCAATGCACAGTTCTGTCTTAAAACAACTTATGTAATGCTTTTTACAAACAAAAATGATGTTATTAGGGATATTCTGCAGGACCAACATTGTTGTCATGAATGCAAGACAACATCAGCAATTTTGAAAATCGATAATGCTAAGTTCTCATTGGTCCTTTTAGGGAATTGATTTGTTTTCTTTAACCACACAACCTTAATTTACTCCGAAATAGAGAAGTAAAATTCGTTTCTGCATATCGCCATTATGACAACTTATGTCTCTTCAGTGCAGATAAAATCATCACATTTGGAAATCCATGATCCGAAATATGTGTTAAAACTGATATACAAATTAACAACAAGGTCTAAATAGAAAAGCCCAAATGAGCTAAGGACAGAGCCCGGGGTTATGCAAGAGCGAAAACTCTTTAGTTTTAAACAAAATTTTTCTTAAAATTAGACATTGCAAGTTTCCAAATGAAATCCGTTTTTGTGGACTACTGGATTGGTGAATAACCTTGGTAACCGACAGTCCCTCAGCAGAATTCATTTCTGACGTAGTCTACTACATCACCCATAAGAAGTTCAAAATTTTGCCCTCAGTTGATGGAATGTGGTGCACGGAATTTAGGTCTTTTCAAAGAATAATAAGAAGAGATTTGTTTTCATTGAAATTCAAGCCCATATATGTTGAATTAGAGTGGTTTAGACTTGACGTCGTTGGTGGTAAAGTTTTCAAATACACTTTTATGGTTGAATTTTTTTAGATGCAGTTGGCGAAGTATAGGTGTATGAAAATAATTGGAACTGGTGTGTGTGTAAAATATTGGGGTATTTTGTTGTTTTTTTTACATTTTTGTGATGCAAGATATTGGCGAGATTAATGGCATCCAAACCTTTATAAGCGAACTTAATAAGTAGAAACGAATGGCTTTCTTCTACATTGGCGTGCTCTATAACAGGGCGGGGTTGAATAACCTATGTTGACCAAGTATAAAGCGTCTTAACCTGTATGAAGATGGAGATGGGTCAGTACGAGAATTTTATGAAGATGCTTTTTACAGAGAATTCAGTGTTCGAATGTCATTCAATCCACCTTTTGTTTTCTTTCATGTAAATTGGCTACCCATGAACTGTTTGCCGGCCGAAAAATTTATTTGATTATCTCTGCTGTAAGATAACTATTTATTTATTTATTTATTTTGTAATAAAAGTATAAATACATGCAAATGACTACAATTATGTTTTTTTAAATATCTTAAGTGAAAAATTCTACTTGATTTCAGAATGCTTAACATGCTCAAAAAGAAATTTAAAAATTATATTTTCTGTTTGGTTATTTGGTTAAAAAGGTCAGTGTTCGGCGGTCTCAGGATGTTGTTAATTATGCTACGTTTACGTCGCCTTTCATGAGACAGTCGCTAACTTTGTGATGTCAAGTAATTGTAAAAAATGTCATAATCGAAAACAATTAGAATCTTGATCAAACTTGTGATGGAGAACAATTTTCAATCAACCAAACAAAGTAACACGGCGCAAAGCTGTAGCCTTAGAAAGTTATCAACGAGAGTGTGATTGGTGTTCAGGACTGTTTTACCCTGCCATCAAGTTATTTTCACCATCTCTACCACAAAACGTTAGGGAGTAAGGGCGTAAGTGCTACCACCAATAAAGCATTGAATGGGTTTGAGATGGGAGCCCCAAGGCTGCCGACCACGTCGTGTACAAGACTGGTCCTACAACAAAGTATCGTAAAAGGATCCAACAGTTGCAGGTCCAATTTGATGCGGTTGCATCGTTATCATTCATGATTTTGTGCAGCACTATTCATAAAAACACAGATGCTGAAATACTATTATCGCAGGAGGATTGACTTTCGATGACAGTGTACAGGAGTATCAGACCCGAGGATATGAACCCCAAGCCGGTACCCAGCTCAACAACGAAATGCCGAAATCTGCACGAATACTGAGACCCATGATGAGTTCCTTCACCCAGCCGAGATCTACGTCTTGGATTATGTCCTGCTTCCGATGAGCGATCGAAGCATTTAGGGACCGACCATTTAACTTGAAAGGGGGAGGGGCTATGTTTTTTTTTTTTTTTTTTTAATATTTTGGAGCTGATTTTATGTGAAAAAAATATTTTGGCTGCCAAAATAACGAAAAAAAATATATTCTGAGGGAGGCTTTCTGCCAAAAAATTATGTTAATTTTGAAAAAAAAGATATTTTGTTATTGCATGTGAAAAAAATTAATATTTTTTTCGCACGAAGCGCGAAAAAAATATTTCTGTCCAAAAAAAACCATACCCCCCTTCAAGTTAAATGGTCGGTCCCTTACGTTGACGCACATCTGATCATGACTCTAGCTCATAACAGTTCCATGTATCTCGTTTCTAGCATCAGCTCAAGACTCGGAAAACCGAGCATTTCAATAACATAGCCGTTTGCTACACCATGCTCAACTAACCAGACGACTTCTCCAGATCCCAGGGAATCAACCAGTTGTGGTTCACATATGTGCCGCGAAAGAAAAAAAAAACATTTGATTCGCAGTACAACAGTCAACAAAGCAGTCCTGTCTAAGGTCCTCTGGTTTGTTCCATAACTCAATCACATATGATGACAGCAAGCTGCAAGTGCAAGAGACCAACAATTAATTAAAGATCGACTGCGAAATTTGCCTGAGATAGTGCAATTCCATAGCCATCCCTCAGAATGCTCGATTCATATGGCGCGTGGTTTTCAAAAGCGGACGCTAGAAATCTCGATGGATTATCGTCGCATCCCAAACGGACAGGAGCAATGATCAGACTAATAACCTTGCCGCGTTTGATCCACTGTGAGTCGCTTAACATCCATGTGATCCCCTGCTATACACTACAATGCCAGCTTCGCCAAGACTAAGGTAGTCAGAGGTTTCAAGTCGTCTGCAGACTTCCGCAAGAATGTCTTCAGCATGTTGGCGGCAGTCCCTCTGACTTCATCAATCTGTATCGCCTCATTGTCATCTATTTAAGCCACCAGTTTGAGCTATTAAAGGAGTCGACAATGGACATTCCAGTCCGGGCAAAGCTCGGGCCTTCCGCCACAGAGGCATTTGCGCCAGTGATCTCCGATAGGAAACCCCAATTCCGAGTTTCAAGATCGGAAATAGAACACGTGTTTTAGGAGAATGAAGTGCTCTGCAGTAAAGAAAAGACAAGATGAACATGTACCTATTTTTCTGTCGTCCCACTTAGGTTTAAGCCATCTTGATAAATGCTAACAACCTCAACAACCATGGTGACTTTCCAGAGGGAAGAATAATAGCTGCGGTCTACGCTTCAACCTGTAAATAAATGGTCAATTCATTGAAGCTGACCGCCGACAATGCGTGGAGTGCAGAAGATCCTCCTAAATCTGCTGTTCTTACCAGTAAGCGTAAGAACGATCGACCTATCGACACCCTAAAGTTTTCCTCTGTAAATGGTGGTTTACAGTGAGAGATGACCCATGTGAGATCGATGCACGCGACCTCATCTCACACCGGTAAATGACCAACCAGACGTGTTGATTTTTGTGATACAACAATCGTTACCATGACTTAACGTCATAAAACACGTGACGTCACAATGTAAAGAATACTCGAATGGCGACAACGTCGTTCAAACAGTAAAGGTTTCTAGACGCTCTTTTCGATTTTTACGGAAGAAATAGGCGCTTGCATTCAATCAAAATTAAAGATCGGGATATCTTTCACTCGTGTAAGTAATTCTACGTCTTTTCCTCTCGTGTCGCTACGCTCCACTCGATAAAAGACGAAATTTCTTACACTTGTGAAAGATATCCCGATCTTTAATCTGATCTTATGCAAGATCCTATTAATCTTACATTTATCGGCAGCATCATGACAATCCCAGAGGCATCAACCAAAGGATTATCACTGCTTTTAGCGTTTTAGTATCTTTGATCTGGCCAGTTCCAAAAAATTTGAATTGAGTGCAAGTAAAGAAGGTCGAAATTACCTGTTCTGGATCAGAGACCTCAATATTTTTTTCAGAGATATCTACTGAAAACAAATGATTCTTCTGTAAGTTCAATTATTTGAGATGACGGCTTTAACAAACTTAAACTTAAATCACTCATGTGTAAAATGCGGATCATTGTGACCTAATCTTTATCCTGAGCTTTATAACTTCAAGATACATCTACTGACAACAAATTATTCCTATACGTGTTGTACTAGCTTAGGTGTGGCCTAATTTCCCGCCTAATTTTTATATGGACCTTCTATACTATACATGACGAATCTTCAGTCCAAGTATCATCTAATATGAAAAAGAAAGGAAATGGGGTAAATGTCCAGGAGACAACATCCCATATCCAGTTTAAAACGGCCCAAAACAAAGCATCTAGGGGTCACCGTACGGTCTTCAACACAGTGAGGAACCTCACACTATATAGCAAGCCCTAAATGGCCCCAAAAAGGTAAAAAAAGTGAATAAATCAATTGAAACACACCACATCCAATAACCCAAATATCAAGAAACTAAAATTTTATAAGGAGACAAGGACAAGCCAATGACCAACATATTCCTGACTTGGGACAGGCGCAGAAATTGCGCAGTAGATCTGGTACCCGAGATCTGGACTCTTTCAGAAAACATGAAATGTTGGTCAAGGTTGCCTTATTTTTATATGGAGCTTCTATACTATACATGACGAATCATCAGACAAAATATCATCTTGCGGTTCAATTACCCGAGATCTGTTTTTTTTTTCCAGAAATTTTTTACCTCAGTCACCCATACATTAAATATAGGTCATGTTAACATAAATTTTCCCTGGATTATTGTGGCTATATGCATATTCAGACTAAATACTTTTCCTCTTTGTATCATTCATGAAATCCTACCTTACTTATCAACCTGAAGTAAAATCCAGTATAGGAATAATATTTTGTCAGTAGGTGTGCCATGGGAAGTCGCATGGTCCCGATGAAAGTAAGATCGCTTAAACCTACTTTTTATGCACGAGTGACAAAAGTTTGGGTTTTTGAATACAACACCAAAGATGTATGGTTATAAAGGGATGCCAATCTAATGTTTCAGCAATTGTTTTGTTGTCTGCAACTGACTTATTTAAACAATATGCGAGGAGATTAGCTGTCGTTTCCTACCATCCCTCCTATTGTTTACTATAACTTTACTTTGAACAATTGTATTATTATTATGTTAACTTTGCGTTAAATCTCACATCCTGTATGGTGCGTTTGCTATCTTTTCAGATGTAAGGAATACAAAATTGAAATGTATAATTTTTTGTTTTAGAAACAAATAGAGAGTCTTGTGTCACAGTTAGCTGCAGCTTCTAAAGATCAAAGAAAAACTATCACTACCTATCAGAAAGCTAATAAACAATTAAGCGCTGACAATGAAAAGAAAGAAATGGAAATGCGTAAACTCCAAGAAGAAGTTAATAGAATAAAGCAAGTTCATAAAAAAGAAATAGCAGAACTTCGAGCAGGGGTTGGTAAAGTAAAAGAGGCGTGTAAAGCAAAGGACAACGATGGGCAACCAGAACTGCAGAGTAAATTATTTTTTGAAAAAATGCTTAAAGAGACCGAAAAGGCAAACATATCCTTGAAATGTGAGAAAAATGAGATGGAAAACACTTTTAGAATTAAAATCAAAGGTCTTGAAACCGAATTATCAGATTTGAAACAGACTTTGGTGAAAAGGGACTTCCAAATTGAACAATTGAATAAGCAACGGGATGAACTGTTAATAGAGGATAGGATGTTACGTGAAAAATTAGAAACTTTACATAGACAAAATATAGAAAATTCAGAATCTATTCGTCGAGTCTATCAAGAGAGAGACACGTTAAGACAACAGATAGACGATTGGGTAAAACAGAAGCATACAACGGGTAAGAATCTTTTTTAACCCTCGAGTAACTATTATAATAATGCGTGTAAATAGTAGTATAAACTTACTTAAAACCATGGTGCTCTCTCACAAAGAGATAGAAAAAAAAGCATCAACTTGCAGTCAGTTTTAATGCTGTCTTCTTAATTCTCTAACCACCACTAAATATGATTAATTGGTAGTCAGTACTTCGATGCTGACCCGAAAACTGATTTTATTTGGAATCGGGCAACATCTAAATTCTCCCTTTCGACGAAGGAAGACTAACATTGTTGTATACACTTTGTTTCCTCTTTTCATACAATCGTATCTGACCCATAACTTCTTTGTCTTTTTATTTAGACTTGAGATATTTGACATATCACGAGGACACTTATGAGACGGTGTGTGGCTTACTATAATGAGTCTTTAATATGATCAGTTCTTTACTTGCTGAGTTCCCTTTTTACCAGTATTGTTATTTTATTATTTTTATTAGTGCATGTACAGATGTATGCTGCTGTTAACAGGGAACTTTGTGAAAAGATGATGAATGAGTTGGAGGGAATGTTAAGCCTTCAGTTTGAACTGAACAATAGTTTAATACAAGTAGAGAAGTATAAACAACCACCTGAAGACAGTCCTGTGCCATTACTTGTTCTGTGTGTTAATGCTTCACGTCTAGGTACAGATGTCAACCAAGCACTGCATAACGTCAGTCGTAAGTTGCTTGAATAATTTAATTATTGTGTTATCTGCAAAATGATATAACACAAGTGTAACAACTAAAAAATTATGTACAAGAACTTGCACTGTTTTAAGTATGTAACATGTTACAAGCCCATACTAAAAACTAGTCTATATGAGTCATATGATCGTGTTGGTTTTGCAAGTTTCCTATGTCTAGGTCCTTTAATGCTAGAATGTTACTATTTGGTTTGTATTAAGGACTTTTATTATGGATGTACCGTATTTGTAGACATTTTACCTAACCCTTGCTCAAAGGACAGCTTTTTTAAAATTCAAGTCTTACCCTG
Organism: Modiolus philippinarum; assembly: GCA_002080025.1. Taxonomy (NCBI): domain Eukaryota; kingdom Metazoa; phylum Mollusca; class Bivalvia; order Mytilida; family Modiolidae; genus Modiolus; species Modiolus philippinarum. Next base: position 61,631 of record MJUU01004950.1, on the reverse strand, counting down.
AGTGGGTATTCCATTAGCTAAGGTATTCTTATTGATTATGCGACTATGATATCATCTTTTGTAGAATATTTAAGATTGACATTGTTCTAAAGACAATTTTAAGGTGGTTTGGGCGTACAAGCAAAATCCATCAGAATTTTTTAATAGTTTGCAGAATTAAACTTAAAGAATTGAACTTCCAAAAAATTAAATAAAAATGGGGACACGGGCCATATAAACCCAAAATCTTTAACCGAAAATGGGGATTTTTTAGTTGAAATGTTAAGGAAAATCATTTTTTAAAAATTATTCAAGTAACGTTCATGAGAATTTTGCTTAATTTTAGATTTTGCTGGCCCCTGTATTGAACTTTCTAAAACCTAAAAGAAAACTGGGAGTCATGGACCTTATTATGCAATTATTTCACAAAATCAAAATTTTCGTAGCGATTTCTTTGTAAAATATTTTTTTTAAATTACCACTCTTGTTTAAATTTTCTCTAAACTACAAGTGATATAACAATGATATTTGGGTATGTAGTTTGATCTTGGTTAGTACATGACAGTTAGCCATATGGCTTTTGACCTTGACCTTAATTTCACGGTCCAGTTCCTAGGCTAAGTTTTTGTTATTAGGTGTGATTCTCAATGATTACAAGTGGTAAGTCAATGATATTTGGTATATAGCTTGCTGTTGGTTAGTACATGAAAGTCTGCTATATTACTTTTGACCTTGTCCTCAATTTCATGATCAAGTGCCCAGATTAAGTTTTTGTGATTATACCTGATTGTCAATAACTACAAATGGTGAGTCAATAACATTTAGCACATAGCTTGGTCTTGGTTAGTACATGACAGTCTGTCATGTGGCCTTCACCCTTAACCTAAATTTCAGGTCTAGTGAACATGGTTAATGTTATGATTAGATCAGTTTCGCAATAACTGTAAGTGGTGGGGTAATGATATGTGATATATAGCTTGGTCTTGACTTTCTTTGATCTCAATTTCATATTCTAATGGATATCTCAGGTTAATATGATAAGATATCGATTGGTCTTGGTTAGTACAGCCTATTATATGGCTTTTGTCTCTGACCTCAGTTTCACGGTTCAAGTTTTTTTTTTCTGATAAGGTCAGTTTGATTTTTATATCAATTTAGCGGCCACGGCTAGACATCTATTAGAGTCCACATTTGTTGAACTTCAACTACGTGTGTATATTTAATTTTCTTGGAAAATATTGCTCATATTAACTGGATATATTTTCACTAATTCTTGAATTTTAAAAATGTCCAACTTTGAAATTAATAATAATATAAAAAGATCATGTTTGTTGCCCGATGAGGTATGTTGTTATTTGACAAGTCTTGTTATTATTTATCTCATATTGAAGATTGTGACAAACTTATCACCTGCCATCTTTCAAAGAAGTTGGTAAACATAATATACTGAAGCAACAAATTAAAGGAAAAATTCAAAAGTCAATGTCTAAAATCTGGAAATACACTGTAATGTACTGGAAACACGTATAAAAACAGAAAGACAAAACTAAGAATGTTCACTCATAAACAATATGTAGTATCTCAATAGCAGCTGCTGTTTAATAGCATTTTAAAACAATTCTATAAAGATAGAATAAATATAGCTTTGGAAGAGACAAAATAAACATATGCAAGAACAAGCCAAGCATACAACTTTCTTCCTTCTTGCAATTTAAGTTTTGTTTTGTTTTTGGTTTTTTGTCTTGTCCTAATTAACATATTAATCTGTAGTCTCTTGTTTGTTTTTTTCCTTGCTTTTCTATATTTTCTGTTATACTTATTTCTTTAATATTAATCAAGTATGTAAGTAAAGAAGTCCCTCCATGAAAAGGCCACTTACTGCTAAGGCAAACTTCCCTTTAAAGATAAAATAATACAAACTTTAGCCCTTGTAATTTTTTAGTCCCTACCGGCGATAGCCGAAGGGGACTTTAGGTTTGCAGATTTTTTAGACTTAGTCATTTTGGCTCAATGAAAACCATATGGTGACCACCTGGTATCCACTACTCCTAAACCATTAAAACTTATGATGTAGCTTTATAATTACATATTGTAGATGTGCACTATGCATTTTGTTTTCCAATAATTCCCTTTTTTCCAGATTTTTGACATGTTTTGGACTTTGTCATTTTAGCTCAATGCAACCCATATGGTGACCATCTGTTATCCACTACTCCTTCTATATATACCCTCGCTTTGCAGGTGGTATATAGTGTTCATGGTGTCCATCCGTTTGTTTGTCCGTCCGTCCGCCCGTCTGTCTGTCCGTCCTTCCGTCTGTCCGTCCGTCCGTCTTTCTGTACCCAAAAGCTGGTATCCACTATTCATCCGAAACCACTGATTGGAATTTCATGAAACTAATGCAGGGGCTTTATTACATATTGTAGATGTGCACTTTGCATAATTCTTTTTTTCCAGATTTTTTTACATGTTTTGGACTTAGTCATTTTAGCTCAATGCAAACCATATGGTGACCACCTGGTATCCACTTCTCCTGTTAAACCACTCATTGGAATTTCATGAAACTTATGCCAGATCGTAATTACATATTGTAGATGTGCACTATGTACTTTGTTTTCCTACGATTCCTTTTTTCCAGATATTTAAAAAAATTCAAGAAGAGGTGGGGACAGGGGGGGTATCCGTGGCCCAACAGGCCACAGTAACTCTAGTTTGTATGTGAGTCTACCTGAATGAGTTACAGATCAAGTTTTAGGTTGTTCCGGTCTAGTTATTTTTGACGAAGTTATGGGCCTAGGACTTAGAAAAATTCAGTAAAATGTCAGTTTTCCGCACTTTTTTCTAAACCGTTGCAGGTATTGTACTGATATTTTTGTAAGCGAGTCCACCTTAATGAGTTACATATAAAGTTTAAGTTGGGTTCTGGTCCACTGATTTTTGACTGAGTTATGGGCTTTGGACTTAGAAAACATATTTTAACATTTAAGCCTTGTTCTACAGGTAGGGGACTTGGTATTGCCTTGCAATACGATCCACTCTTCTTTTTTTTTAAATCTGCAACTCTGTCCATAAGCTAGCTCCACGTACAGACTAAGAAGTTGTTACAGGTCTTACAGTAGGTCTGGCCTTCCAACGACAGGATTAGTTAAATACCAGTTTTGAGGCAATTTTTCTACCTATGCATCTTATGCAGGAATATTATTTGTAAATAGTAAAAATCATTTAATTTCAGGATCAAGAACAGTGGCAGTAATTGTCCTCCATCATAAAGAAATGCATGCTTTACCCAGACAACCAAGTGAGAAGTTGTTGATTGGAAGTGACTATAAACATATTGGATTAATTGTTGATATAGCTTATTTAACAACAAAAGGAATATATCCTTGTGATATGAATGAAAAATCATTAGATAGATTAGTGGATTTTATCAAATCAAACTTTAAAGCATGATCAATGTTGTTGGTCTTAATTGAAAAGTCTTTGGGGGTTTTTATTTTTGGTTTGTGTTAGATGTCTTCTTAGTATTTCATATCTATAAAATTAACATATAGTCAAACTTTGATGGCTTGGAACAAGCAAGGTACCAATGAAAGCAGTTTGAGCTATCGAGGTCAAATTATGTTGTTAACTTAAACAAAGGGAAAACAAAAAAGGGTTGTGGACATCATACAGATAATTGAGCTATTGCGGTTTTGTTTGAACTGTTCATTGTTCGAAAAATGTTTATGTACTCGTACAAAAAATCCCTTCAAACATCGTTTTATTTCAGCATCTAGTAGGTGTTCTACTACCAATTTATCCATCCATTTAACTAGTTCACTTACTTGTATAAAGGAGTTGGTTATTAAATACTGTGAAAAAACTTATCAAAACTCTGGTGTAAATTACTTTTGGAGTGTAAAAAATTCTATTGAAGTTTTAGATAAACTACAATCTATTCAAAGACCAGTCTCATCTATCGACAGTTATGATTTTTGTACACTTTATACTACCATTCCACATAATTTGATTAAATCCAAGTTGGGACAACTTATTAAATGGTCTTTTAAATTTTCTGGTCTGCAGTTTATTTGCTCGAACAAAAAGCAAGGATTCTTCTCTAATATCACCTATAATAATCATTGTTCCTGGACATGTGATGATATGATTAATGCACTCAATCTTTTGCTGGACAATACTTTTGTTCGTTTTGGGAACACTATTGATCAACAGGTCATAGGTATTCTCATGGGTACAAATTGTGCACCTCTCATTACAGATCTTTTTCTTTTCTGTTACGAACGAGATTTCATGAAAAAACTTCAAAACGGAGCCATACCTAACAGTGATAAACTTATTTCCATTTTCAGTGATAACAGTAGGTATATTGACGATATCCTTACTATTGATAATCCCCAGTTTTTAGATTATGTAGACATTATTTATCCACAACAACTGAAATTAAATAAAGCTAACAATGATTCCAAATGTTGCCCTTTTCTGGATCTGACTATCTTTATTGACTCTGGTAAAATCAAAACCAAAATATATGATAAAAGGGATGATTTTGATTTCACTATTACTAATTTCCCTTTTCTTGACGGCGACATTCCCCTTGCTCCATCCTACGGGGTGTATATTTCTCAACTGGTACGATTCGCACGAGTTTGTTCTACTCTTGATGATTTCAATGAACGGAACCGTACTATCACAGCCAAACTTTTACAACAAGGTTACAGATTTCATAAGTTGTTGAATACATTTAAGAAGTTTTGTAATAGATATGAACATGTTATATCTAAATATGGCGTTACTCGTAAACAGCTTATTACTTTGAGCATTTCTAATCCTCAATTTTACGGAAATGTTAAAAAATGCCAGAAATTGATTAAGAATCGTAGAAAAGCTGGGACGTAACTTACATTCTTTACGTTATAGGGGATATCGGCAAAATATTTTGCTTGCATCCGTTAAATTAGCTTTGAGACCTAGTGAACTGAAAATTTTGCGCACATACTGGCCTCTCCCTGATACTGCCGATGTCTACTGAAATTTATGATGATTCTTGACCAAACCCTTCGGGAAGTTTTGAGTTTGATTTTTCTTCCGTAGTGCGACAGTGTTCTACCAGCAGACCAGGCTCCTTGGGCTAGCCGGCAGTTTAGCGGCGAGCACCCCTTGACCCATCTTTCAAAATTACGTATTGTCTTGTTCTTTCCTTTCAGGATTTCGGTCATGGAGTTAGTAGTCTACCTGTATTGAGTTTTATCCGTATGTTTTTATACTATAGGGAAACGGGACAGATAAAGCGGAGGTTTGGGTACCCATAAACCGGTTTAACCCTACCGCTGGCTTTTGCTAGTGTCGGTACCAAGTCCGGCTGTCCCGAGTTCCTATCGTTGTCTACGTCTGTCTTTTGTCTTATACGTGTTTTTCTTGTGTATTTCCCTTGCAAATTGTTGCATGTAATTATAATTTTCAGCCATTGTAGGTGTTTCCTGTTATCCATTTTTTAACATTTACAATTCTCATCAGTTTCACATGTTTAAAACACTTATTCTCATTGATAAATGATTATGTTGAGAATATACTGCAATTGTCAAATATTGTCAAGAAAAAACAAATTAAACAACAAAATTAGTTTGTGATATCACGTAAACTTATTGAAAAGTCATTCATTTTCTTTATGCATAGTAAACTTCGCGAGATGTCTGGTCATTTATGTTTAAATCATTTTATCTTTCATTCCCAAGTCTAAACAGAAAACTGTTTTCTAATTATTTAGTAATGTACAAGTGACTACAATAAATAGTTTAGGGCATGTTTTTTTTTATTATTCTTGTTTATTCATCCCTTTTTCGTATGTCCATCCACACTGGCATTATATTTTTCAGACATTATGCATGGATATATAATCTTTTTGTTTTCTTTTTGTTAAATTCTGTCTTTTAGTGTCAGTATTTGTTTTGGGATAAGAGCTCTCACAAAATGAATGAAATCTCTCAAATCAGACATAGTTAAAATTCAAACTGAAATGCAACCCAGTTTTCACATACAAGTATATGATGCACGACATTTTGACATTGTGCCCATGTAAATAAATAAGAAAAATACCGAAGTTACTGTTAATTTATTTTCTGCATATGCGCATTTCGACAACTTATGTCTCATCAGTGCAGATAAAACCAAAACATTTAGAAGTCCATTAACCGAAAACGTGTAACAGCTGATAGAGAACAAATAAACAAAAGGATCTAAATAGAAAAAGCCAAAATTCAGCTAAGGACAGAGCTATGCACGAGGGAGATACTCCTTAGTTTTAAACAAAATTTTGTAAAATTTAGATATTGCAAGTTTCAATAAAGTCGGTTTTTGGGTCAGCACCGAAGTACTGACTACTGGATTGGTGAATACCCTCGGGGACTAACAGTCCACCAGCAGAGGCATCGGTCCAGTGGTAATAAATAAGAAAAATACCGAAGTTACTGTTAATTTATTTTCTGCATATGAGCATTTCGACAACTTATGTCTCATCAGTGCAGATAAAACCAAAACATTTGGAAGTCCATTAACCGTTAGTTATGAAATTTGAAATATCTGAAGTCCTTCATTCCTAATCTTTTATTTTCTTATCCTCAGCTGCAGTAGGCATTTTTGTTTCTATACCTCTCTTCAGCGTTACCTTTTTTCATTCTGGGTCTAGGAGGATAAATAAGTGGTTGAAATTGAATCAAAACCTTTAAATATTTTTTCTTACATGAAAATTGAGATTCGTCAAGTTTCATATATATATATTCTTTTAGTATATATATCCTTGCAATACTGACAAAGTTCCATTACTGATGTATACTGTGCAGTTGAAATCATCTCGCAATATATCCCCGGTTTACAAATAAAAATAGAAAAATACATACCATATTTTACTGCCTTTAGGACTATGTGTGGCTCATATACTTGTATCAGCACAATCATCATTTCAAATAAAATTATACCAGTAAATAGGCTCTAATATAGAAGTTAATTAATCTTACCATGCTGAATTGTGTAAGTTAAGCCGTTTTCATTTATTTGCAAATTTTTGCATATTATATACAAATGAAGCAGCTAATGTTGAAGATGCCTGCTGATTACAAGAGAACTAGTGTATGTGATCACGGGGTGCGGTAGTTGGGATGAGGAGGTGGGGTGGGCGGGAGTGGCAGAGCCACTTATTATACCCCCGCTCCGAAGGAGGGGGTATACTGTTTTACCTCTGTCCGTCCGTCCGTCCGCCCATCCTTCCGTCATTCCGTCCGCCACACATTATTTTCGTCCCATTTTTCTTTGCACCTGCATATAACAGCCACCTAATATTTAGTATGTTGCTTCAGTAGGGGGTCCTATACTGCGCCTCCCCTTTTTGGCCATATCAAATCATCACTTCCTGTTTACCGACTTTGTGCGTTTTTTACTTTTTATTTTCAATATAGGACTTTTTCGTCACATTTTGCTCAGCAACTGCACATGACAGCCACTTTATATTTGGTATTTTACTTTAGTATGCAGAAATTAAATTCACAGTAACCTCGGTATTTAGTTATTTGTTACCACTGGGTCGATGCCACTGCTGGTGGACTGTTAGTCCCCGAGGGTATTCACCAGCCCAGTAGTCAGTACTTCGGTGCTGACCCGAAAGCCGATTATTTTTGGAACCTTACAATCTCTAAATTTTTGTAAATTTTGTTGAAAACTAAGGAGTATCTCCCTCATGCATAGCTCTGTCCTTAGCTAATTTTGGCTTTACATTTAGATCATATTGGTTATGTGTTCTCTATCAGTTTTTCAATATTTTGGAGTATAACGTCTTCCAAACGTTTAGATTTTATCTGCACTGAAGAGACAGACATAAGTTGTCGAAATGCGCATACGCAGAAATTAAATTCACAGTAACCTCGGTATTTAGTTATTTAGTATGAGGTCCTATACTGCGTGTCCCCTTTTCAGCCATATTGGATCACCACTTCCTGTTTGCCGACTTAGTGCGTTTGTTTACTTTTCATTTTCAAAATTTGACTTTTTCGTCACACTTTTTTCAACAACTGCGCATGCCGGACAGCCACTTGATATGTGGTATGGTGTTTCAGTACGAGGTCTTATACTGCGTCTCCCCTTTTCAGCCATATTGAATCACCGCTTCCTTTTTACCTACTTAGTGCGTTTTTTACTTTTCATTTTCAATATAGGACTTTTTCGTCACACTTTTCTCAGCAACTGTACATGACAGCCACTTGATATTTGGTTTGGGGCTTTATCATGAGATCCTTTTACTGTGTCTCCCCTTTTCAGCTATATTGGATCTCCGCCTCCTGTTTACCAACTTTGTGCGTTTTTTCCTTTTCATTTTCAAAATT
>MJUU01004950.1:17197-37487 GCA_002080025.1 Modiolus philippinarum | reverse complement strand
TAACTTTTTGAAAGATTACCAATTCTGTAAAAAGTTTGGTAAAACATTTTGACATTTTAATTCAAGCTATGAAAATTTGTTGAAAACATGTAATAGCATTTTATACGAAAATTGCAAAAAGCTGACTGATAACAAAGAACTGTTGGTTTTTTTTATTTTTACAAAGTGTCACTACTTTAAATTTTCACCGCTAGATGAGGGATAATTTCATATTTTCCAATATAATGTTTTGAAGAATATCATATGGCTATTGTCCCCATTTTTATAGGATTGATTTTACTGAACAATATTATATACCAATATTTCACTTCCTGAAGAGTCTTGTCTGAATACAAAAAACAAAAATACTGGTGATGAAAAATAAAGATACAGTTTAATCCCATAAGATTATGTTATAGTGTACTTGTTCTTGAGAGAATATCTCATATTGATACACTATTATACTTCCAAAATTTGCCATTTTATATTTTCATATTTTTTATTTTTTGTAATTTCCAATTATTATTCTGACACCCCTGTTTGTAGTGCCCACATCTCAAGATTTCTTTTTGTCAAGTTTTCTTGCATTTGATTCGTTTTCTTGCATTTGATTCGATGAGTGCCCTGTGGTTTTTTATGTTATAATTGTCATCTATTGGTCTTTTTGTCAGGCAACAAATGACAGTGATGGTAAGTACACTTTACCAGTTTATTTTATGTTTGTTGACAATCCAGCATCCATGACATGAAATAAGTTCAAATAACATGGATGTAGCATTACTAAACATCTAGCAATAAATTCCCCTCAAATCGGTGCTAGTGGCTTTCTTTAACTTACTATGAGGTATGAGCAAAGCTCATTTCTTGAAGGTCTTATGGTAACTTCAAGATGAAGAACAACAATAAAAGCATAGTTCCAGTGCTTGGGTTTACCATGTATTTGTAGAGACTTTGTCTCATGTGCATGTACTCCATATACTTTTGTTTGTTTATAAATAAAAGTGACAACAAAAGTCCAATCAATTACAGGGGGTGACAAATTTATTTGACAAATGACAATTTCAATACCTGTTGTTGTATATATGTATCAGTTACAACAATTATGAAAAAGAAAGGAAATGGGGTAAATGTCAAGGAGACAACATCCCATATCCAGGTTAAAACGACCCAAAACAAAGCATCTAGGGGTCACCTTACGGTCTTCAACACAGTGAGGAACCTCACACCATATAGCAAGCCCTAAATGGCCCCAAAGAGGTAACAAGATTGCTACACCTAGCTATGTCCCCCGCCGCCGCAGGAAAGTCAATAAAGTCCCATTCCTCATGTAAAATTTTGAGAATCAAAATGGCGGCAGGATATGATCAACTGCATTAGGTGGCAAATAGCTAAGCAAAATTTCAGCAAAATCCCTTAATTGGAGTAANTAAACCAATGGAAACAAACCACATCCAATAACTCAAATATCAAGAAACTAAAATTTTATAAGAAGACAAGGACAAGCCAATGACCAACATATTCCTGACTTGGAACAGGTGCAAAACTTGCGGTGGGGTTAAACTCGTTTTCTTGGATCAAAACCCTCCCCTATGAGTGGTGAATGGCTAAAAATAAATACACAAAAAGACTCACAGTAAAAATCAAACTAGAAAAAAGTCCAACTTATCAAAATGAGTACTATTACAATGAAGACAATACACATAGGTACTGTCCGGACAAATGCTCGCAGTTACTGACGGCTAGCTAAGGACATAATTTCTGTTGACTATGATATCAAGCCTTCTTACATATGAAATTTCAATTGAAATACTTCTAAATAGATTTGGTATAACAACATCATCAATTATGAAAGAAGAACATGATATTGTGCAATGCCAACTACTGCCAATATGAAAAATTGTTTAAATTTAGTTATGGTGTAAAGCATTTAGGAGATGATCAATATTTTTGCCAACAAAAACCAGAAGTAAAGATTTAACAACAATGCTGTATTTATATCCTTTATGAATAAGTTTGTTCAACAGATTAATAAGTTTGGAAGGACAATTTTATGCATTTATATTGATAATTCATATAATTCATCATTTATGCAGAATTAAAAATTATTTCACACTGAGAAAACATCAATAATTTGTCATATATGTTTGTCTCTCATTGTTGGAAGAATTACTATTTCCAGTTTTGTTTTTTGTTTTGTGTTTTTTGTTTAATATTCTATCATGCATTTCCCAACTATGTTATTTAGATAGTACCTCACCTGAAATATTGACCAGACATCTAACAGGTTCTCTAAACTGTGGAATATCCCGAAACAAAATAATTTCTTCTTTAATTTCTGAATCCTCTTTCTGTCTGGCTATTATTTGAAATACCACTGAAACATACCAACATGGTTCTTGAACAATTTCAATACTAAACATAAATATAGAAATGTAAATATATATAAAGTGAATGATAACAATAGAAAAATAATATAGGATTAAACACCGTTTTAAAGGAATTTATTTATGAGTATAAACAGGACCAATTTACTCACAAACAAATTAAAGTCCAAAGGATTTTTATGATATGTTTGTGAGTGACTTTGTCTGTTTATACTCCAATAAATTCCTTTAAAAAGGTGTTTAATCCTTATAGTTCTTTTTAATTTGATGATAAGTGATTAAATTCTTATTATATTATGCCAATCACACATTTTAGTTCTATTTGATTGTCATGACGTATGAATTTCTAAGGTGAACTTAAATGTAGTTCGGTCATCGTTGCCTATCCAAAAATAACCGACTTCAGAAATTGCTACCAGAAGTAAATGCGATCAATCATGACAGCGTATTTCCGAATATGCAAATTATGTAAGAGTTACCACATAAATGGTTATTTTCATGGTTCTCAAATTTTGCAATTTTTATATAAAACTGTTCTATTTGTGCAAACTGAGATTCTCATGATTTCTTATAATGTACACCAAATATTCCTATTTAAATTTTATTTTTCAGTATGCAATATTTGCATCCTTGAATTAATCGTGAATCAAGTAAAAATTAAGTGCTTCTGTAAATAACCACTTAAACAGTAACAACAAATCTAAAATTATGGTTTCTTTTAAAATTGGTTTACAGCCGTAAATGAAAATTTATGTCTATATCTGACAACTTTTCAAAATGCTCGTGGGAATTTTGAGGCACGAGGCAACTAATATACCATAAAACAAATAAAGGAGGCTTCAAATCAACATTCCTGTTGTTTTTTTTTCTATTTTTTTCTTTTTTTGCGGTTTCGGTTTTGAATATTTATGGCATTTCAATCAATATGCAATTACCAAAATTTTGTTAAACAAGGAGAGAATAATTGCTCTTTGAACATTTAAATGATCTCATGAAGAAACCCCAATAAATAGGGATAGTTGGCAGGTATGGTTCATTCCATACCTAAGTTAGTATTATAGTAGTTTAGCATTTATTTCTCAAGAAATAATTTAGTTTCAATGGCTACTTAAAGTTTTCAAAGTTTTGATGCTTAAAAATTTTACTTACAAATATCCTTGTTTGATGCTGTAACAATTCTTCCATTTTTAACTAGAATCATAAAACTAACATCAGCTAAAATTAGAATCATATTTCTTGTAGGAAAACTGGTAAAGGTCTAACGTAAAGAGAAATGTTAGTACATGTATGATTCAGACCCATAATATTGGGGTACTTAATTTTCAAGATGGCTTAGAAATTACGCTGAAATAACACTCGTACCATGATACAGCGGAACCCACAATACAATGAAAACACGGTATACAACAAAACATACATGTATATGTTTTTACTTACAACAGTTGAAAGTAAATTGATTAATTACTACAAGTACCATAAAACATATTAAAACCAAGCAACCTTTGGACTAAATCCTGGCTTCTATGCAGGGATGTGTTCTAAGTAGGCAGGTGTTATATATATTTGATGTTTACACAGGTTTTCAGAGTACACAGGGTATAGTTTTTCAATATACTATGATTCTTATTAATTATTAGTATGATTTTATGATCTAACATTACCTGCTAACTTTTGAAAATTCATTGGGAAGGGAGAGAGGGGGTTACTGTCTTAAACACAATGACAGAGTAACTCTATTGATATAATTTTTGTTATTTAATTGTTCTTACATCCCCCATTCTGTGTCCTTGTCTTGTGTATTGAATATGACAGTGTTTCGTCTGGTTGAATTTTTTTGTCTACATGTGGGTTTCAACTAACAGGAATAGAGGGAGTTGTACAAACTAAAGAAAATATAAAAACTGAGATATTTTTAGGCTCTTGCTACAGATTGACAGATAATTGCATTCTAAAACAGTAGTTCAATAACCTATTTATGTAAATAATCCAATATTTCCCCAATATTACAATAAACAGTTTTTGACTGTGTCTATTAACAACAGCATTTTTGGTATTTCAACTATCAATTTCATTAAAGGATGTATTCTCCTGAGCTTTCAGTCTCCTTGAAATCTCATTCATGAATAATTCTTAAAACTTGCCTTATGAGTGAATTTTTTTATTGATTTACATCATATAGTGATATTCCCAAATGGTGTCAAAAAATTATGTACCTACAACCAGTAGTTTTCGAAAAATGAAAAATTGTCATTTTTTATCAAAATTTACCATTGATCTCAGTCAGAATAGCGTATTTTGGGGTAGGGGTAATGAAAATCATTTGTCAAGAAAAGTGTGCATCTTATTCATATGATTTCTTTTCTAAAGTCTTAAAGATATTATTGTCCAACTATTTAAAACAAATAATCGTAAAGGTTCTGTGGAACCTAGTGTCTTGCCTGCTCACTCCATTGTCATTATAATTTGGCCTTTATCAAAATGTGGTTGCTCAGTAGAGTTCAAAGACATATCTGGTCTTTGAGAGTATCAGGAAATTTACCAAAACTGAAATCAAAAATTTTTGAAATCTAACCATTGAAAATATTTGTTTTGACTAAAATGCATCCAAAAAGCATGGTTTCTAGCAAGAATTCCAAAAAATTGCTGGACTTTGAGAGTTTCAGGAAATTTACCAAATTTGGAACCACATTTCTGGATTCTTATTTTTCTGAATTATGCATCATGTGAAAAAATGGCAAGAATATTTGATTGATGCAAAAATTTCAAAAATTGTTAGTCTCGGACATGATCAGGAAATTTACCAATGTTGGAACCAGAATAAAATTCCAGTATCTTATTGCACATCTATAGACTATATGCAACAATTCTACATCAAAATTAAATTCCTTTATCCAAATTTTGCTTGATATATGGACCTAGAGTGAAAATTTAGCCAAATTGATTGACGCAGAAAATATAGGTCAAGGTGACATAATTTTGGTATGGATTTTGGTTACTACTAAAGATGTAACCACTTACCAATTATCACCTGTCTATGACATGTAGGTGCTGAGATATCGGACAAACCAAAAAAATTGATAAAAAAAACTAATATAATTTTTGTCAAGAATACTGCTTAAGTGCACACTAGGGGCCTTCTTGATCTCGCTTGAGGAGTTGAATATTGTTCACCTCTAGTTGAAGACCCTAAGGCAGCATCAAGATGAAGACAGGAATAAAAGCCCTGTCCTTGATAAACTGGAGTTTTCTATGTATCTTATGCGTTTTTGTCACATGTACATTTACTCCATATCCTTTCATTTTTCCTAGGTCTAACTAATGGCAAAATACGGTAAAATTGGATTTTTTTTTTCAAAATTAAACTTGGGATTCAATAATGAAGTTGCACTGAATATTGTGTCAAAATTTCATTGATATTGAACATGATATGAGAAAGTTATTAAAGTTCAAAAAAAGTTAAACATTTGGGTTAACCAAATGTGGACGATGACACCAACGCTGACACCAACGACCTATCATCGCAGGCAAGTCAAAAATGATGAGTTTTGATAGTTCAGCTGATGGAAAAATGGAAAAATCTTGAATTTGACAGATTTTACGATGTCTTGAATTTGACCCCAAAAAAAGCAATATTTTCATAAAAAACTTTCTTATATCAACACTGACCTATGTTTTTTATTACTGATATTTCTTCAGATTAAGGAGATCTAACAATCTGGGAACTTTGACAAACAAGAATATGTGTCTAACGAACACAATGCCCCGCCTCACACCTATTTTGAACAATGCTATATTTCATGATCAGTGAAGTATGAATTTGGTGGCATGGGTAAATACATGTATGTTATGTTTTTTTTTTATTTGTATCCTAATGTGTATTTATATGAAGTTTCATGATAATAGCATACCGGTACATCCATCACAGAAAAGAAACTTAAATCTCATACTATCCCCTTTTTCAATGATCAGTAAAGCATGAAATTGGTAGCATGGAGAAATTTCTATTATGATTTTTGTTTAATTACACCTTAATGTGTACTGATGTAAAGTTTCATGATGATAGCATACATCCTTCACAGAAAAAACCTCAACCTAAGGGTAAACCTCATACCATCCCTCTTTTTTCCATGGTCAGTGAAGCATGAAGTTGGCGGCAAGGGTAAATTTTTATTATGATTTTTGTTTAATTGTACCCTAATGTGTATTTATATAAAGTTTCATGATAACAGCATACATCCTTCACAGAAAAAAAACTTCAATCTAAGGGTAAACCTCATACTACCCCCCCCCCTTTTTATCAAAGATCAGTGAAGCATGAAGTTGGCACTCGGGATAAATTTTTATTATGATTTTTGTTTAATTATACCCTAATGTATATTTATACAAAGTTTCATGATGATATCATACATCCTTCACAGAAAAAAAAACTTCAACCTAAGGGTAAACCTCATACTACCACCCCCTTTTTTCCTTGATAAGTGAAGCATGAAGTTGGTAGCCGGGATAAATTTTTATTATGATTTTTGTTTAATTATAACCTAATGTATATTTATACAAAGTTTCATGATAAAAGAATACATCCTTCACAGAAAAAAAACTTCAACCTAAGGGTAAACCTCATACTACCCCCTTTTTTTCCATGAGCAGTGAAGCATGAAGTTGGTAGCCGGGATAAATTTTTATTATGATTTTTCTTTAATTATAACCTAATGTATATTTATACAAAGTTTCATGATGATATCATACATCCTTCACAGAAAAAAAAACTTCAACCTAAGGGTAAACCTCATACTACCCCCTTTTTTTCATGATCAGTGAAGCATGAAGTTGGTAAATTTTTATTATGATTTTTGTTTAATTATAACCTAATGTATATTTATACAAAGTTTCATGATAAAAGAATACATCCTTCACAGAAAAAAAACTTCAACCTAAGGGTAAACCTAACTTGGGACAGACGAACAGACGGAAGGACAGACCCGAACACTATATGCCCCTACTATCGTCGGTGGGGCATAAAAACTTGATGGTAGAATCAATATTTTTGCCAACAATGACCCCAAAATAGGCCAAATTTGATGAAATTTGCACAAAACTACAACAAATAGGGGTTTTCATCTGATGATAGCACAAAAATATGCACACGGACATATTGGTTTCTCTTCAAAAATGATCTTTTCATGGTCTTCGCATTTTAAAAATAAAGGTTTCGAGAAAAACTTGATGCAGGAAAATTTTGACCTCTCATGAGAATACATCCTTAAAATTCTTCATGTCATCCTTAGACAAATCTACATTGCCATTCCAGAGCACTAGGAGATCACATGATATATACATGAAGTTATTTAACCAATTAAAAGAAGGCAAGCATTCAACAGATGGCATGCGGTCAACAGACTGAATATTGTTGACGGTCAACAGACTGAAAATTGTTGATGGTCAAAAGATCATTTTTGGTTTGAGAAAATTAAACAGTTAAATTGTTGATGGAAAATATTAGGTGTAATAATACAAATCATTTCCTATTACAGAAATAAATTCAAAATTAAAACTATCTAAATAAAGAATGCTTATATTAAGAACACTCTCTTGTCATCATATAAACTCACCTAGAGCAAATGTATTGATGTAAGGATAGATATATGGGATACGGATTAGTATACTGACAATCTGTCTTGTTTCCAAATCCTTTTAATTGATTTGTTAACATTGATTTATCTATTTATGTGTTTGTGTACTATGATTTATGACAAATTGATGAAAAAATATGTTAATATGAAGAACAAATGACTGTCATACAAATTATCTCCCCTTAATGAATAAATTCAAAATTACAAATGAGGGACCCACAAACTACCTTATCACAAAATATACTGATTTACTATGTGTTGTTCAAAGCCAACCTCAGAAATACATTTACAGTAGAACTTCGATGGCTCGAACTGCAATAACTTTAGTCTCGAACCCTTTTTCTGGTCCCTTTGTTCAAGTTTTAACATAGTTCGACCTCTTCGGCTTGAACACTCCTATAACTCGAACTGTTTTCATTGGTGCCTTCTGTGTTTGAGCCATCGAAATTCAACTGTATTAAGTCATATGACAAAATAATTCACATGACAAAATATAAATCATCTTCTATGAGCTGACAGATTATATTACACATGGATGAGTGTACATGTAGTTCACAGGGCAAAAAAATAAACATGTACCTTCTTCTTCTTCTCTATCGTAGCTATCCAAAAGTCTACCCTCTGGTGACCACAAATGTAGTTTTTCACCTCCAGATACAAAAGATCCATTTTCTAGTAACAAAAGACACTGAAATACATGTATGTAATTATATGTTATATTTAATAGCTCATTTATCCAATATGGTGCTGGCCTGAAAACCAACCATTTTAAAAACTTCCATATCTAAAGTTAAGAAATTTTCTAAAACTAATGAGCATCTCCTTATGCAAAGCTGTGCCCTTAGCTGATATAATGGAATTACTTTTTGATTTGCACTGAAGAAACATAAGTTATCAAAATGGCCATCTGCAGAACTTAAAGTAACTGCAATTCAGTATTGCCTTGCTTTTATAGAAATCACTAGCATAGCTGTCAAC
This sequence comes from Modiolus philippinarum, assembly GCA_002080025.1. Taxonomy (NCBI): domain Eukaryota; kingdom Metazoa; phylum Mollusca; class Bivalvia; order Mytilida; family Modiolidae; genus Modiolus; species Modiolus philippinarum. The sequence goes on along the minus strand of MJUU01004950.1, from coordinate 28,516 downwards.
TCAACTAATTTCAATGGGTGTGATCCCATGTTTTCATTGGTCAGCTGATAAGATGTAGTAATCTTAGTGGGTTGTTAAATAACCTGCAAACAGAAATTGTAACCTTTTTTCATCCTGATTTGATTTCAAGTAACTTTTTGTGTATCAATGTTCGTATTTACATTTTTGGTTGTGTTGTCAGCTTAGAATATTGTCTCCTCAGGTTATAATTAAGACTCATAAAAGTTATTGGGCAGTTTTTACGATATTAAACAAAAGTGCATTAGAATTGAGCTAAATTAAAATGATCAATTTTCTGGGCCAGCAATGAGCCCCACAAAAAGGAAACGATATACAATGTTATTGTAAACCGATTTTTCTTGGTTAAAATAAAGTGAAATAGGACCTTCCATGCATATTTAACAAACTGTTATGCAGACAGTGAAACAGTTTCTGCATTAGTTACTAAGATCCACACTGATCTTAAGTTGGAGTTAAACAATGGTGCATTATAGAAAAAAGAAGGGAAACAGGGAATGTGTCAAAGAGACAACGACCCAAAGGGGAGTAATAACGCATTATGTCCATTTTTGGCAAAACAGATTTAGTCAGACTTGCACATGCTTTTAGGTTACTAGGAGTAAAAATTTTAAATCAGCAAAAGGTGCAACAAATGTGTTCAATGAAAATATTTCTTAGTACCGGTACATGATATTTGATAACTGGTGTATTTCTTTCATCTGTATCCTACTTAGGCATTTTAATATGACCTTCTACAACCACTGTCAAAATTGCCAAAAAATTGGTATGATTTCTATATTTTTAACATTTATTATTTGTTATTTTTTTTTGCTTTTAAGATTTTCAAATTTACCCATTTTAACAGCTCACATGTCCATTTCTTTATATTTTGATTTTGAACTCGAGAGCTGTTTCACAACATATTTTTTGTTCTATATTTGTTTCATCTCTGTTGTTGATACTTGTTTAAAACTATGTAATAAGTTGCATTAGCTTAAAAATAAAATTAATTTGGTAAAAAAAAGTTTGCCATGTGTATGTTATGAACAGTTTTTAGCATCCCATGCAAGTCATGACCAGACTATGGATCATAGGTTGTTAACAGCTATTATTAGAAGTCAAAAGAAACAATATAAAGATTTACATGCAAAGATGCATTGTTCTGAAAACATTTGAATATGCATCTTCAGATATCAACATTATGAGAATGAAAATGATGAATGGTTATGTTGGAAAAATTTGGATATCATAAAATCATACAACCAATAGCTGTGTTCCCACAGCAGATTATCAACAGAATTGTTTCCCTTCTTTGAAGTCATAATAAACTGTCTTGATTGAACTATTTTGAAATTTTGAAGCAAATATTTCAGCAGTATCATAAAAATAAAAGAAAAGGTGTCTATGTGACACAGATGCCCAGACCTTACAGATATCTCAGCAAACAGGAAGTAGATGACTGACAGATTTGAAAAGGGGAGACACAGTACAACTCTTCATACCAAAGCTTCGTCTAAATATTAAATCCTTTCTGCATACACAAGCTGAGAAATCCTCGACAAAATTTCAGACGAATATATGTACCTATATACGGACAAGGGTAAAACTTAATGTCCCCATCGCCTAAAGGCGGGGCATAATTATTTTCAAATGAAAATTTATGGGTATTCAATGGTACACTTGTGTCGTCTGCACAACAGGAAAGTCTTTTTTGTATCAGGTGCACAACTAGATCAGAAGAAAAACATATCCTGCAAATTTGTTCAGATATGACTTAAAGTTTTGAAGGAGATAAACAAACTGAATTAACAAATAAGCTATTGGCTTGGTGAACCTCTAAAATCTGTAAAACCAGTATTTTAAATATAATGTGCATACATTTTAATAAGATCTGATTAACAACATATACTGAAAGTCTGTTGGGAATCTGACTGACAGTGTTTAAGGAGTTGCAGAATAACAAACAAAATTAACAAATGAGCTGTGTTGGCTCAGTGAACCTCTAAAACCTATCAAATAAGAATTTCATGCACCAGGTGCACAACATTATAAGACCAGGTGAACAACATATTTTGTATTAAGTTTGGTTGGAATCTGACATAGTTGTGATGGAGTTTTGGATTCAAAAACCAGATAGACAAATGAGCAATTTTGGCTCAGTGATCGACCTCTAAATTCTGCAAAACCAAAATTATTAAGTATCAGGTGCATAACTGCACCAGGTGAACAACATATCTTGCAAGTTCGGTTGGTGCAGATTCAAAAACTGACAGACGACCCATGACAACAACTTAAGACGACAGATAGTATCTCTATGTGTTGAATCTGCTTACAGCAGGCCACAAAAAAAACTGCTGTATGATGAAGTGTCAGTTGTACACAACTCAGTTTAAATATGTATTAATTGTTTTAATAATAAATACCTTAACAGAGGAATTATGGTCTGTGATTGTTTGAAGACATATACCTTCGTAATTCCAAACCTGTTTGAAAAAAATAAAAAAATAAAATAAAAAGATGGGTACCCCCTTGTAATGTAATGGCAAAGTCTATGTTTTGCTACGGGAAACCCTAAAAATCAATTAAATCAAATTCTGAAATAGGAGGTGCACATCTACATTATGTCACAAAGACTGTGTTAAAGTTTCATGAAAATCTATTCAGTGGTTCAGGAGGAGTAGTGGATAAGAGATGGTTACCCTCAGGTGTAAAGGACAGATGGACAACCCTATCACTATATACCCCCGACTTTTCAAGCGTGGGGTATAATTATTCTGTATATCAATACACAAAATCTAACTTGAGCTTTTTTACAAATGATCCTGAACATTTGTTTGACATATAATGCAATAACCAAATAAAGATCATGAATATCTCACATTGCTGAATAATGGTAAAAAAAACATTTATTTCAATGCACATTGATCAATCCAGAGATCTCAGCTTTACAATACTCAGATGCATATCATCATAATCTTTTTTTTTCTTTGGGGGGAGGTCACGTAACAGTTGTTCATGCTTAATATTTTGTTTGGGGTTCACATTGTTAATGCTTAATTTTTGAGGGAGTTCAATTTGATATTGCTTCATGTTTAAGATATTCTTCTTCAGTTTTGTTTATCTGTCCTGTCTTCTTTGTTACTATTGTTTCCATTCATTCCTTTATATGGCTATGTTGTGCACCTTAGAGAGTATGAATTTTTTCCTCTGAACTGTTGCTTTGGTATCCATTTGCCAATCTACTCATTAAAAACAATGCCAATATACTACCAACTTATGACTGTATATGAATACCTTAATTTGTTTATCAGAGGATCCAGTCACTATGAGGTCTGATGAACTAGTAAACTTTGACGAAATTACTAAAACACATGTTATTGGCCTTGTGTGTCCTACAAGTATGGCAAGTTTAATCCCCAGCTGAAAATATACATTATCAAATATATATCAATAGTCTGAAATAAATTACTTTACACCCAGAACTGACATGTTCAATACGGTTGGTGTCTTATAAGAAGCACTAGATGCTTACGCTACCCGTGCACCTTATCTCACACATGGTTTTTTATTGGGTCTGTATTGCTCATCTTTGTATGTGTATGCATCTTCATTTTTCTTTTCTGTGCCGTACTCATGTCTTTGTTTCTTGGTGTTTATGATGTTGCCATTGCCCTTGAATAACTTGTCTTTAGACTGACAGTTCGGTACTCACTTAATACTTGTGATGCAGGGTCTGTAAGCCTCATTCAATTTTTGAATCTTCAGCATGCATACAGAAAAAATAATCAGAAGTTACATTTTTTACTAAAATTTACCATATATCAAGAAATTTTCGTGTGTGTTTAATTTTTGCTATGTTCGCGGTTGACAATTTAGCACGAAAATTAGCCTCCCTGTAAATTTTACTGTCCATTTAAATGTATGAGATTAAAAAAGTAAAACACAAACTATTAACACAGCTAACAAATCCCTGCCCCATTTTAAATCCAAATCGCAACTAAAGCAAAAGCAAAAATAACCCGATATACGGTATAACGTTTTGAACAAAAATTTCAACATCATAAACCTCTGACATCATTTGGCGGAACAAATTTTCTTATCATAATTTTATCATGAATTTTCGGTGTCACATGATGAGATTGTAAAAAAAAAATGATATATATTTAAATCATATCCAAGCCCTTCCAAACTTACCAATAAATCCCATATAACAGCTACATTGTCATCACCTACAGATAAACACCTGTTAATAAATATATACTGCTTTACTGAATCATATTTCAAAATGTGATAATTGTTGCATTGCACAATATCTTAATCTTACAATGGCACAAAAATGCATATCAAATTCATTGTTTAACCCTTTCCTTCATGAAAAGGATTCTAAAAGGGCATTTTTTGCAGAAGTAAATGGGACCCAATGTTTAGAATGCTGCAAAATTATTGTCTTGCAAGTCAGAGTCTTGGCACTTGGCACAGTTGGACACCTGTCAGTGGTCTTTGGAAAGCAGGTTCCAAAACTCTGGTACTGGTTGCCATGGAGACAGCAGGGCACCTCAAAATTGTAATTGCATTTTTTCCTTTCAAAACATACTTTAAAAATTTTTTAAAAATGAAATGTTACTTGCACATGCCTAAGCAAGGTTTAACTTCAAAATATAAGTGTTGAGGAATAGCTAGCACTATTTCATGATGTAGATAAGCCCCAGATTTGGTCTGGCGGCGAGGGGGGGCTAACGCCCCCCTTCGAACCCCCAGACAGAGGGGAGCACATCACCCTCTGGGACCCCCCTGACATATCTTTTTGGTCCCCAATCATGCGCAAAAAACACTCCATTTTTTGGCCCAAGTTATATTCTGTTCAATAAGCCCATATCCTCATCCTAGTGTCTAATACAACACCCTCCTATAGCCCTTAAAAAGGGGGGGACCTAGAGGCGTCCTAAAGTGTCGTTATGAAGGAAAGGGTTAATGCATTTTTGCTAATAACTGTTGATTGAAAACACCCTGTTTTACACGAAACATTTTGTTCCATTGTGTGATGGGTGCTGTATACAAAGCAGGACATGCTTACCCTTCCGGAGCACCTGATGTCACTCTTTTTTTTTAGAGTTCACACTGTTAGTGCTTTAGTTTTTGTGTTGTATATGTAATGTTCGTGTGTTTTGTGGGCATGTGGTGTCTTTTGTCTTCCATCTTCTGGTGTTCTTGCTTTTGCCTTGTCTCTGGACTTTGATTTATGTAATCTTGTGCTTTGTTCCTTTGGTATTCTACTGCAGTTGTTAAGCATGTTTAGTTTAAGAATTTATCACAATTCAATCCATATCAAGCAAGCTGTGTATTGACTGTATTATATGAACAGAATGATATACCTCAAATGTACCAATGAGTTCATAATGGCAGTTCAGATACAACAGAAATAAAAGATGAAGTAAACAACAATGAAACAACGTCAAATTTATATATTACCAATAGTGATGGCACAATAATGAGTAAAACCTATACTACACAATGAGCTGTTTGTGGCCATGAAACATGAAATCAATTTAAAAGATCTTTCCCACAACCTGAGTATTTCAATAATTTGTCAAATCTGACAAGCATTTTGGTCCCAAAGACTGCTTTTAAATGCTTTTTAAACCTTAGTATTCCTTAACACATTTTCATGGTCTTATAGCACGTCATATTAAGCAGGATTCATACTTACTTTAGGCGGTCAATGACAACAATCTGTCTAACGATATCAGTATGATGTTGTAATAATAAAAGCTCTGTATATGGATTGTGTTCTTCATCTTCTACTGTAGGTACATAATTCTGCAACACAAATCAAAACCACTCATAACATGATACTGACTAAGTCTGGGTGATTTCTGTAATAATACAGGACAATTCTTATGAAACACAATTCAGTTTTAACAAAATGTTCAACTCATTATGATTAAAAACACTGAAATATTTATCAAACAAGAGGCTCTCAAGAATCTGTATCGCTCACCTGGGCCATGGCTGGCATATGCAGTTAAAATAATCCCAATGTTTTAAGAGCATTATCTTCAAATTTGTTAATAGACATTGATGTTATTTTATCTTAAGTTTAACCATATTCCAACTGGCAGCTATTTTGGATTTGGTTGCAGTTCTACTGTCACCTTTCTTGAAGGGGACCATATAGTCTAATTTTGGTTCCAATTCACCAATTGACTAAATATTTTCAGAGGAGAACATCTTTAAATGCTTTATGGGGGCTTCCAATAAGCCTCAAGGTTAAACTATATTCCCCACAGGGGCCATCTTGAATGCAATGCAGACAAGCTGGGCAAATTTTTCAAACGGGAACTATTATGGCCCGTTGTGACCAAGTATGTTTTCATTATTGGCCACGTAATTTCAGGAAAAGATCTTTTAATGTTTTCCCAATTGGTCAAATGTTAAATCTGTTCCCCGCTGGCAACCATCTTGCATAAAGCAGAGACTTGAAAAACAACTCTTTTGCAGGGCAGCAACCTAAAGACTATTGTGGCCAAGTTTGGTTCCAATTGACTGAAAAGTTTCAGAGAAGATCTTTGAATGTATTTTCCCATAGGGTCCAATGTTAAAACTATGATCCTCGCTGGTGACCATCTTGGATATAGCGCGGATCTGAAAAACAACTTTTTTGCAGGGACCATCTAAGGACTATTGTGGCCAAGTCTGGTTTCAATTGGCCCAGTAGTTTCAGAGGAGAAGATCTTTGAAAGTGTTTTCCCGTAGGGCCCAATGTTAAAACTACGATCCCCGCTGGCGGCCATATTGGATATAGTGCGGATCTGAAAAACAACTTTTCTAAAGGGGACCATCTACGGACTATTGTGGCCAAGTTTGGTTTTAATTGGCCCAGTAGTTTCAGAGGAAAAGATCTTTGAAATTATTTTCCCATAGGGTCCAATGTTAAAACTATGATTCCGCTGGAGGCCATCTTGGATATCACATGGATCTGAAAAATAACTTTTTTGCAGGGGACCATCTAAGGACTATTGTAGCCAGGTTTGGTTTTAATTGGCCACGTAGTTTCCGAGGAGAAGATCTTTGAAATTATTTTCCCATAGGGTCCAATGTTTAAACTATGATCCCTGCTGGTGGCCATCTTGGATATAGTGCAGATCTGAAAAACAAGTTTTTTGAAGTGGACCATCTAAGGACTATTGTGGCCAAGTTTGGTTTAAATTGGTCAAGTAGTTTCAGAGGAGAAGATCTTTGAAATTATTTCCCCATAGGGTCCAATGTTAAAACTATGATCCCCGCTGGTGGCCATCTTGGATTTTGCAGGGATCTAAAAAACAATTTTTTGCAGTGGACCATCTAAGGACTATTGTGGCCAAGTTTGGTTTTAATTGGCCAAGTAGTTTCAGAGGAGAATATCTTTGAAAGTATTTTCCCATAGGGTCCAATGGTAAAACTATGATCCCTGCTGGCGGCCATCTTGGATATAGCACAGATCTGACAAACAACTTTTTTGCAGGAGACCATCTAAGGACTATTGTGGCCAAGAAGTTTCAGAGAAGAAGATCTTTGAAATAATTTTCCCATAGGGTCCAATGTTAAAACTATGATCCCGGCTGGCGGCAATCTTTGATATAGTGCAGATCTAAAAACGATTTTTCTGCAGGGGACCATCTAAGGACTATTGTGGCCAAGTTTGGTTTTAATTGGCCAAGTAGTTTCAGTGGAGAAGATCTTTGAAAGTATTTTCCAATAGGGTCCAATGTTAAAACTATGATCCCGCTGGTGGCCATCTTGGATATCGCGCAGATCTGAAAAACAACTTTTTTGAAGGGACCATCTTAGGACTATTGTGGCCAAGTTTGGTTTAAATTGGCCCAGTAGTTTCAGAGAAGAAGATCTTTGAATGAAAAGTTTACGCTGGATGGACGACAGACGGACAGACAAAGAACGAAAAGTGATGGCAAAAGCTCATCCTGGCTATAGCCATGTGAGCTAATAAAAATACAAACTTTATATCAAACCTATATATTCAGAAAATCAAATTTCATTCTTCAGTTCAATCAAGGAAAAAATATAACTATTTTCCTTATTTGAATGAGTATCATGGGAGTATCCACGAATCCAATAAGTGACATCACAATATCTAATTTACATATGCAAATTAGCATTTTTGGTTGGCAAAGCCAAAGAATTATCACTATATAGCATTGGGATAGAATTTTCAATCTTTGATAATTTTTTTATTATATGCACAATTTTGGATCTGTAAAATGCATGTTAAACATTGAGATGTTCATATTTTTTCTACCAATTTACTTTTTAATAAAAATAGACAAAAGTTTTTCATGTGAATTTCAAAAATGTGAAAGTTCTGAAAAATCATATGGTTTACAAAATACGCTAATTTCATATATATTAAAAATAAAAAGCTAAAAATTTTTACATCCTGTAAAAGTGTAAACATTCCTTAATTGAGATCAAAAAGAATTATCCATTTATCTTAAACAACAAATTCTCACCAGTTAATTGAAAATGACAATTTTATGACCCTAATCAGTGACTACAATTTCTTGCAAACCAAAGGTAATTTTTCAAGCTTGTGACATTGCAGCGGAAACTCCTATATGTTGTTTTTAACCTTAAACTCTCATTTACTGGAAGACAATTGAATCATATGTTGATGTATCAACTATCAACTTTAAATACCCTTAAGCTTCTACAAAGATGATTCAATTTATTTGCTTTTCCCAATTTCTATTGTTTAATACCATTTATTCCCCTTATAAGGAGAAAAAGGATGGTGTGAAAAAAATCAATCATATATCAACAACAAAAATTGATAGTCACTTCCTCAGTTTACTTGTGACACCTCTGCCTGTGCCAGCAATTTTAGCAATGGCAGTACATTATTTAATATCAAAGTGTATCAATCGTAGATTTGACAGTCAAAAGTCGTTTACAGGCGATGCATAGTGGAGCCTTTAAACTTATATTTTTACTCATTTACTGTTTTCGCGAATGAAGGCTGTGTGAAGAAACTTAATAATGAAAGGAATATTCAATTAAAGTTACAACAAACTGAAAATTAGACATTAACAAATCATTTCGCTGCAAATAGTGTAGATGAAAATATTCCATTGACTTGCATTTAACTACAATACATGTTATGTTTCTGGTGTATCTGATAGACAATGACCAAGGTAATAAGTTTCCACCTGGGTAGACTTTTTTATGCTTGACATTACAATGTAAAATATTTTCCTGTTTAAAAGGTAAAAATCCACTGAAGGAGGAAGTGCCTTCAAAGAGGGATCACTTGAACTTGGCGACCACAATACTGGAATACTAGTATTGTTCACAATACTGGAATAAAAATTTTATTCCAGTATTGTATTCCAGTATTGTACCAGTATTGTGGTCGTCAAGTTCATAGAAATATAAAGTTTATAGGGTATGGTATGTTTTATGATAAAAAAAAAAATTAAAGTAAAAAAGGGATGCTATTTTGTTATTTTAATTAGAGTTAACAGGTGATCAAAGGTGATAACTGGTAGTTTAAAAAGAATGAGCAGGTAATTAGTATGTGATCAAAGGTGATTTATCGAAATTTGATTAAATGCTTTAAACACAATTTAATTAGAGACCCAATTAGTCTGACAAGCCATATTGCACAATTATTGTATATTGAGTAACCAAGCTGATATGAATATGACATTGAGTAAAAGAAAACTACAAATGTCAATCCGTTTCCACACAACATGTCCGTCCTTGAAAGAATTGAGTTAACTCTTACCATACACAAGTTTAAATATTTTAAAAACTGGACCATAGAAAAACTCAATGAAGAAGACATCCCAGAGACTGCTCGACCAACTACACCGGTAACAACAGAGCTATACACACAACACATAAAGAAGAACAAGATTTTCAGGAACAAGAGATTACTGTACTGCAGGTCAATGACAGAGAAAGATGACGCACCAAGCTGGGCTACAGAGTTCAAAACTCAGATTGCAAACGGTACCATAACATAATTGACAAAAACCACAGACCAAATTAGACTTATGGAGACAAGACTCGCACCACTATAACAGCAAATGTGCCGTACAGTTTCCCGCCGACACAGTAGGAACAGGACACCAGATCAAAAGAACAAGAAAACGAGACGAGACAGAGTACCAATACAACAAACATTCCGGGTTCAGACAGTAATGAAGAACATACTCAAGATGACCCGTGAACAACTTAAGACAGAGATAGCCAGACAAACCCATCTATCAACATGCTGAGTACCAACGGACCCATGGACACCAAGACCATTGACCAGACGAGGCTAACTCTTCTGACTGCCCAGCGGTGTTTGACACCCAACAACAACAGTGACAAATTATTTAATGCTATATCTTGTGTTTATTGTTTATTGATTTTAGTCTGAAGTGTATTCTGTTATAAGATAGAATAAATCATCGAAACACGATATATTTTATTTATTTCACAATAAACTTTTCCATAAATAATTACTTAGTATACATTTATATTACACACAGAAAACCATAAACTTTTCCATAAATAATTACGTTGTATACATTTATATTACACTTCATAAATACATTATTTAAAAATACAATATACAAAATTCAAATTTTTCAAAAATACTGGAATAAAATTTTTATTCCAGTATTGTGGACAATACTAGTATTCCAGTATTGTGGTCGCCAAGTTCAAGTGATCCTCTGGTTATAACACATTTCTTATTTGGCGTGAATAAACTTATAAAGGTTAATAAAGATGATCAACTTGAAGACATATAAATTTTAATGTTGAAAACAGAAAAAAATAACAGCATGAGCATGTTTGCTTTCAAACCATAAATATTGAGTGGCAAGAGTTAGACGTGGTTTTTGTTAACCAAGGATGCATATTTATTGATAAACATAATCAATTTAAACCTCTTTCTTAACATTTGTGTTCCCTTTCCATAATCTCTGCAAAAAAGACATAGATCTGCCAATTTTTGGAATAGAGTTATCTTCCCTTGTATAAACTTACCTTTGACCTTTGAAGAGACTATCTGATTACCAAAAAGTTATGTCATTTTTCGTATACAAGAACGGCCGACAATGCTCTCAAAAATTTTATTATATTTGAATCCTGAAATTTTAACGTACGTTAAAATTTTGCTCCAACGTACTGGAGGATTATACAGACAAGAAGAAGAATGGAAATGGAGTTTCCGCCTTGCCGCCACAGGCTTGAAAAATTACCTTAGGTTGACAAGAAATCGTGTTCACTGACTCGGGTCATAAAACTGTCATTTTCAATTAACCAGTAAGA
>MJUU01004950.1:0-16299 GCA_002080025.1 Modiolus philippinarum | reverse complement strand
CATATTTACAACTTAACAAATTGTATTAAGCTTTAAACATGTTAAAAATAGACAACTTTTAACAAAATTTTGTATTACTGATCATCAATAATGAGTGGACATAGGCAGATACAAAAAAACTAGCAATTAACAAAGATTGTGTCAAAATTGTAATAATGTTGAAGATGAAGCCCGTTTCTTTTTAACCTGTACAATTTATGAGACTTACTGATGTAAACTTTATGAAATTATTATAAGATGAAGATATGTCTTCTGTCGAAAAGCTTAAATAGGTTTTAACTCCAGACATAAACCTTTTATCAGTTGAATCCACCTTCATAAAAAAAATCATTAGAATTGAAATAGGGTCCACACTGGTCAAAGAGTCAACTAAATTATAGTGCAGTTTATGTTTTTGTTAATTCTTGTGTATATATTGTACATTTGTATTTCCTTGATCCATAATATCAATTTTTAAAGATTTTTTTACAGGACGAAGACCACAACTACAGCCACACAAAAAGGAAGAGGATGATCCAAAGTACAAAAAAGATGAATTGTTCAGCAGCCATTAAAGCTAAAGTCGTTGTGGAATTTCCTCAGTTCAAAGTAAGATTTGTATCTTTTTTTTACTTATTTGGTATGAAAAATGAAATAGGATATTGCATTAAACATATTTAATATATACCTAATTGTATTTTAACTGATATAGGCACTGCTTACAGCTAAAAAACACATGAAATCAACTATGAATTGTCAGAACATTGAATTCAAGAAGGAATAGTTTATTTTACAATTGTATAGTTCTTTTTCCCAAGCTGTGTTAAAAAAAACAACGTTTGAATAGATTTGTTGATTGGTCAATAAGTGTCTTGTGTCTATTTCTAGAAATAGCTTGATTGTATCAGTGTATGTTGATGAAATGTACATTCTAATTTTTGTACATCAAATTCATGATTGTTGCCCAATATATAGTGCATCTTTTATGACATTAACTTAATGTCCCATTTAATGAATAACAGAATGATACACATAGTAACTATAAGAGCTGCAAATGGGCAACATGTTTTGAGAATAGAAACTTCAGAGAACACTTTGATTACGAATAAAAGAAACAAGCTCTAACATTGTTTTCCTGATTATAACAATTATTATTTCTCAAATATTTATAGTTAAAATTTCACATTTTCAATTCTCAGTAACCATGGTAACACAAGGTCTAAAATAGAATTTATATTTGTTCCTCCAAACATTACCTACATTATCACTGCTACCAATTATGCTTTGTGGTCATACTTACTGGCCGCCTTTGCACGGTCCCGGCTTATGAAAAGGCCCGCAGCATCCTCTGAGCTTGGAGTGTGAGTCCCCCGAGGGAACCTTGGGATATAGAAATAGGACCTAGTATCTCCGTCTTGCGGGGTGTGACCCCTCCTAAACGGGGGCTGACCCCGAGGGTCCCGGGATATACAAATAGGACCCATTCCGTGGTTGCGCGGGATTAATAAATACACAACCCATCTTTCGGATGGGATGTAAACTCAGGTCCACGTGTTGGAAGAAATGCCACGCTTCCTGCACGCTAAAGAACCCTTGTAGCAAGCTTTTTTGAGTGGTCTGTAGGTGATTGGCTACACGGCTAAATTCTCCGCCCTTTTCTATTTCACCCTACTTTTCCAGTGGCTGTCAGAATTTCCCGTCCCATGGCCCTTTCCATACCCCAAAGTGATTTATTAACAAACTTGTTCTCGTCTTGATATAGCTGAAATATTGCTGAGTAGACGTTAAACAATATTCAATCAATCAATCAATCATACTTACTGGAGATCAAATTATTATTTCGAGATCAATTTTCTTGTCCATGACAAATGTTGTAAATTGTTTTCTTTGAAAAATATATTGCCCTACCTGCATTATCATCCCTTGTTGAGTAGAGTCATCAAAGTTAAACATGACTGTTAATTTTNGGACTATTGTGGCCAAGTTTGGTTTTAATTGGCCCAGTAGTTTCAGAGGAAAAGATCTTTGAAATTATTTTCCCATAGGGTCCAATGTTAAAACTATGATCCCGCTGGCGACCATCTTGGATAACACGTGGATCTGAAAAACAACTTTTTTGCAGGGGACCATCTAAGGACTATTGTAGCCAGGTTTGGTTTTCATTGGCCAAGTAGTTTCCGAGGAGAAGATCTTTGAAATTATTTTCCCATAGGGTCCAATGTTTAAACTATGATCCCTGCTGGCGGCCATCTTGGATATAGTGCAGATCTGAAAAACAAGTTTTTTGAAGTGGACCATCTAAGGACTATTGTGGCCAAGTTTGGTTTAAATTGGCCAAGTAGTTTCAGAGGAGAAGATCTTTGAAATTATTTCCCCATAGGGTCCAATGTTAAAACTATGATCCCCGCTGGTGGCCATCTTGGATATCGCACGGATCTAAAAAACAATTTTTTGCAGGGGACCATCTAAGGACTATTGTGGCCAAGTTTGGTTTTAATTGGCCAAGTAGTTTCAGAGGAGAATATCTTTGAAAGTATTTTCCCATATGGTCCAATGGTAAAACTATGATCCCCGCTGGCGGCCATCTTGGATATAGCGCAGATCTGACAAACAACTTTTTTGCAGGAGGCCATCTAAGGACTATTGTGGCCAAGAAGTTTCAGAGAAGAAGATCTTTGAAATTATTTTCCCATAGGGTCCAATGTTAAAACTATGATCCCGGCTGGCGGCAATCTTTGATATAGTGCAGATCTGAAAAACAACTTTTTTGAAGGGGACCATCTAAGGACTATTGTGGCCAAGTTTGGTTTTAAATTGGCCTAGTAGTTTCAGAGGAGAAGATATTTGAAAGTATTTCCCCATAGGGTCCAATGTTAAAACTATGATCCCCGGTGGCGGCCATCTTGGATATCCCACAGATCTGAAAAAACATCTTTTTTGCAGGGGACCATCTAAGGACTATTGTGGCCAAGTTTGGTTTTGATTGGCCAAGTAGTTTCAGAGGAAAAGATCTTTGAAATTATTTTCCCATAGGGTCCAATGTTAAAACTATGATCCCGCTGGCGGCCATCTTGGATATAGTGCTTATCTGAAAAACAACCTTTTTTAAGGGACCATCTAAGGACTATTGTGGCCAAGTTTGGTTTTGATTGGCCGAGTAGTTTCAGAGGAGAAGATCTTTGAAAGTATTTTCCCAAAGGGTCCAATGTTAAAACTATGATCCCTGCTGGCCGCCATCTTGGATATCATGCGGATCTGAAAAACAACTTTTTTTTGCAGGGGACCATCTAAGGACTATTGTGGCCAAGTTTGGTTTTAATTGGCCAAGTAGTTTCAGAGGAGAAGATCTTTGAAAGTATTTTCCCATAGGGTCCAATGTTAAAACTATGATCCCCGCTGGCGGCCATCTTGGATATCGCGCAGATCTGAAAAACAACTTTTTTGAAGGGACCATCTAAGGACTATTGTGGCCAAGTTTGGTTTCAATTGGCCCAGTAGTTTCAGAGAAGAAGATCTTTGAATGAAAAGTTTACGCTGGACGGACGACAGACGGACAGACAAAGAACGAAAAGTGATGGCAAAAGCTCACCCTGGCTATAGCCATGTGAGCTAATAAAAATACAAACTTTATATCAAACCTATATATTCAGAAAATCAAATTTCATTCTTCAGTTCAATCAAGGAAAAAATATAACTATTTTCCTTATTTGAATGAGTATCATGGGAGTATCCACGAATCCAATAAGTGACATCACAATATCTAATTTACATATGCAAATTAGCATTTTTGGTTGGCAAAGCCAAAGAATTATCACTATATAGCATTGGGATAGAATTTTCAATCTTTGATAACTTTTTTATTATATGCACAATTTTGGATCTGTAAAATGCATGTTAAACATTGAGATGTTCATATTTTTTCTACCAATTTACTTTTTAATAAAAATAGACAAAAGTTTTTCATGTGAATTTCAAAAATGTGAAAGTTCCGAAAATTCATATGGTTTACAAAATACGCTAATTTCATATATATTAAAAATAAAAAGCTAAAAATTTTTACATCCTGTTAAAGTGTAAACATTCCATAATTGAGATCAGAAAGAATTATCCATTTATCTTAAACAACAAATTCTCACCAGTTAATTGAAAATGACATTTTTATGACCCTAATCAGTGACTACAATTTCTTGCCAACCAAAGGTAATTTTTCAAGCTTGTGACATCGCAGCGGAAACTCCTATATGTTGTTTTTAACCTTAAACTCTCATTTACTGGAAGACAATTGAATCATATGTTGATGTATCAACTATCAACTTTAAATACCCTTAAGCTTCTAAAAAGATGATTCAATTTATTTGCTTTTCCCAATTTCTATTGTTTAATACCATTTATTCCCCTTATAAGGAGAAAAAGGATGGTGTGAAAAAAATCAATCATAGGTGTGAAAAAAATCAATCATATATCAACAACAAAAATTGATAGTCACTTCCTTTTTAGCAATTTTAGCAATGGCAGTACATTATTTAAGGGGATACGATACAGTACCAAGGGCAGATAATAACGTCGCCGCATGTGGCATGTTGTTTTCGCGACGTCACGATAGACTAACGAAATAGAGCACGACGTCATAAATACCAGACTACGCGTATTGCGGACAGAAGCATGTACAATAAATCTATGATAAAATCGACGTGGTTGTGAATTGCTCATAACGCAATTGGGGAAGTGGTAGCTCCAGATCCGACATACTTGTCAAATTGAAACCTGATAGCAAAGACTATCCTATCGGCATCGTTTGCGATAGAATCCATTTTTCCTAACAACAATTTGATTTCGTTAAAAAAATATTTACACTTGTTACAAGTAAACAACCGCACAGTAGAAATTTATCAAGTTTGTTGTAATTATTATTTTACATCACTACTGGAATGCAAGTCCATAAAAATACTAAGAAATTTCAAGAGTCATTAAAAATCTCGTGACTTTTCCAGTGACTTATTTTTTGCTTCTATTGAATTAGCTTCCCGTGGAATTTCTATAGCCTATACGTACATTTATCTCCCGTGAAAATGCCGTCAATTAGTTTCTGCAAAATTGTTCTTGTTTATTTATGGAAAAAGTCAAAAGTCATGGCATGTCACAGAATATGATTAGCATATAAAATACCTGAATTCATCATAAAAAATAAACAAACAAACATAAAGCAAAAACAAAAACAAAAAATTGAGGCAACTTAACAAAGACAAAACAAATAAACAACTGAATGTGGGAATGAGATCTTGCGTAATTTTTAGCGGATGGGCTAACAAATATCGAGGTTGTTAGTTCGAATCTAGCATGAGACAGCTTGAAAATAATCCGTGAAAATTATGTGACTTTTCTATATTTTAGTTGGTAAAAATGAAAGGGTTGCCGCGAGTGAGTCGGGTGGCGCATTATCATGGCCATCACCGTGACGGCATTTTACGATTTGAATTTTCACAGGGTGCTAAAACTCCATGAAAATGGCTATTTCATATCACAATATTTTTACCATGCAAATTTTGTATGTAATATTATTATTCAATATATTGTCAATAAGTATATAGGCATGAGTATAATATTGGAGAGGCACTATAATAACACTACACATACATGATAATTATCCTATGAAACACATTTAACTTTAAATGTAGGTCGGTATAATCTTTTTCAGGACAACGGGAAAGGTCATTTATTTCACCGAGAATTCGGGAAAAACATTTATCAGGAACGGGATTCAGTCAATTTCATTTTTTTGGGATGTGTTTGACTGATCTTTGTGAATGTCTTTAGACGGAAGTAATCATTAATCACAGTATAAATTCTCTGTTGTGTTTGATGTCTTTTATTTCCTGTTTAACTGTATAATGGTATTCAACTCTGTTCCATTTTTCGCAACCCTTACATGCGGGAAAACACAGATTGACAACGTTCAAGTTTCCGAGCGAAATATTTGTAACGTCATTTCGCGCCAAAACCGGCAATGTTCATTTGTAGCGATAAAAAATGACAGTTTTCTCTCTGAAGCTTTAAAATAAGCACATGGACCCTCATTTTTCAAAGCGAATTTCGAAAGAGTGATGTTTCACGGAGATCTCTGCGAATTTTGAAGAAAAAATCAGTTCACAATTTTTTTCTATGTGAAATTTTACCTACTAGAAACGGAAGTTTATACAATAAATATTTACATAGATGTCAATTTTGAACCACAAATAATGAAATTTTGTATTAAAATTTTTACTTAACTTCTACAGAATTATCTCACGAGACTGAAGCAAAAAACCCGAAGCAATTAGCTTAATTAGTTTTAAAGTTATGACATTTTAAAAATTACTGTAAAAATCCATTTTTTACGTAAAATTTTAGAAAATGGGCAATATCTCGAAAACGAAATCATGAAGGTATATTTTTCTTTGCAGATTTGGAAAGAGCATGTTCAAATTGACTTTATTTCAAAATTTCACGAAAAAATCAGTTCAGGATCTTATCTGTATCGTATCCCCTTAATATCAAAGTGTATCAATCGTAGATTTGACAGTCAAAAGTCGTTTACAGGCGATGCATAGTGGAGCCTTTAAACTTATATTTTTACTCATTTACTGTTTTTGCGAATGAAGGCTGTGTGAAGAAACTTAATAATGAAAGGAATATTCAATTAAAGTTACAACAAACTGAAAATTAGACATTAACAAACCATTTCGCTGCAAATAGTGTAGATGAAAATATTCCATTGACTTGCATTTAACTACAATACATGTTATGTTTCATGTGTATCTGATAGACAATGACCAAGATAATAAGTTTCCACCTGGGTAGACTTTTTTATGCTTGACATTACAATGTAAAATAGTTCTTTTATTTTACACAGGAAGTTTCCTGTTTAAAAGGTAAAAATCCACTGAAGGAGGAAGTGCCTTCAAAGAGGGAATGAAAAGTTACTTTTCACACTAGGAAACTGGTCACATGGTTCACTAAACATTGTATAATAGATCTGGTTATAACACATTTCTTATTTGGCATGAATAAACTTATAAAGGTTAATAAAGATCATCAACTTGAAGACATATAAATTTTAATGTTGAAAACAGAAAAAAATAACAGCATGTTTGCTTTCAAACCATAAATATTGAGTGGCAAGAGTTAGACGTGGTTTTTGTTAACCAAGGATGCATATTTATTGATAAACATAATCAATTTAAACCTCTTTCTTAACATTTGTGTTCCCTTTCCATAATCTCTGCAAAAAAGACATAGATCTGCCAATTTTTGGAATAGAGTTATCTTCCCTTGTATAAACTTACCTTTGACCTTTGAAGAGACTATCTGATTACCAAAAAGTTATGTCATTTTTCGTATACAAGAACGGCCGACAATGCTCTCAAAAATTTAACGTACGTTAAAATTTTGCCCCAACGTACTGGAGGATTATACAGACAAGAAGAAGAATGGAAAAGGAGTTTCCGCCTTGCCGCCACAGGCTTGAAAAATTACCTTAGGTTGACAAGAAATCGTGTTCACTGACTCGGGTCATAAAACTGTCATTTTCAATTAACCAGTATGAACCAGTAAGAAATTTCTATTTGAGGTAAACAAGGACGTATATTTATATAGATATACGTCCTTCAATTTCAATTCAACATATTTTATTGTTATTTCATTTAACAAAATGATAAGACACAAGTTATAACAACTTACAAAGGTCTTCTCCACATAATAAACAAGTGACATGTATAAGCATGCATCGACAGTTATTATAATTTAAGAGAAAAAATATAGATACAAATGATAAACAGAGTTTAAAGGAGATTAAACAAAGAAAATGTAAGGAAAAAAAACAACATAAAAGAAAGAAATGTGAAATTGTCATGTCGTCGAATGAAAAATGGTTTGTTTTATATACTTCCTTGAGGTAAATGGATAATTGCTTTTGATCCAAATTACGGAATGTTCACACTTTTAGAGGATATAAAACAAATTCAACTTATTATTTTCAATGCATATAGAATTAGCTTACTTGTAAACTATATGATTTTTTTTATTTGTCACAGTTTTGAAATGCAAATGAAAAAAATACGCGCTATTTTTTTTAAAGTAAATCGGTAGATAAAATATGAATTTCTCAATGATGAATATACATTTTACACTTCTAACAAAAAAAATATTAAACATAAAAAAATCTATCCTTTTAGTATACAGTGGTAGTTGTTGAGCCTTTCCAACCAAAAATGCTAATTTGCATATGAATTAGATTTTGCCGGTGACATCACTAGATTAGATCTAATTACGTAATAAAATGATTTACATTCATGTGGAATGTTTTTAGAATGATTGGAAACGTCATTAAGTAATTAGTTATGTAAAACTTGTTAAAACTTTAATTCAAAAAAGACAATTATTTTTAAGAGGGTGATGTGTTTTTCGATATCTAAGTAAAATTAATACCTAAAAACAAGGATATAATGATAAGTTGTATTTCGGCAGTTGATTTTCGCCATTTTATCCCCGCACTTTCTGTCGGTTTTAAAAGCTCTACACGTACAGACCTTATGTTTGTTTGTTTTATGTTTTACCGACTTTAAATAAATTTTGCTTACTTGACTTGTGATTCGAAAATGTTTTCGTCTTCGTCTGTCCATCACGACTTGAATTACTCCTACATTATTGGAATTAGGGCTTTTAATTTTGCTGTAGAATTATTGCTATGCTGCAGATGCGCAATAAGCTTTCGGGTTTTGATATTGGGTGTTGATGCAAACAAAAGGACAAAGATGTCGATTTTGACACATCACAGTTGATTGATAGGAATTCCATCTACGGTTTTGGATTTAGGGGTTTGATATTTTTTGTAGAATTGTTGCAGGAAGTCTGTAGATGCGCAGAAAGCTGTCGGATTTTTTTTATCTTTTTTGTTGCAAACAAGAAAGAGACACAAGATGTCAATTTTGACAAAGTCCCCAAAATGTGGATTTTCGAACATTTGGCACGTGATGCGATCTCTTCTTATATATTTTGGATTTAGTGTTTTTATTTTGTTGTGGAATTGTTGTAATCAGCATAAAGTCTGTAGATGTCACGGCAATAAAACTTTGGAATTTTTATTCCGGTTCCAACTAAAATGATTTTAATTTCCGAAAATGTCAAAGACACATATTTTTTTTTTATTTTGGCATATCATCTTATATTCTGACAAGAGATAGGTAAAAAACGAAATTCTGAAAACTTTGGATTCTAACGGGTGTATCCAGTTTTGGTAAATTTCCTGACGGTCTCAGATATGCCATGCGTGCAACAAATCATGCTTACCCTTCCGGAGCACCTGATGAAACCTCAGTTTTTGTGGGGTTCACGCTGCTAGTGCTTTTTTTGTGGCGTTCTTGTTCATTATTGTTTATTTGTTTTGTCTGTGTCATACCGTCTTAATTCGTGTTGGATGTGAATAGCTGTGATTTTGGATTTATGATTTTAGAATCCCCCTTTCCTCGTTCTTGTTTCGACATTCCTTTGCCAATGTATCTCAAGGACCGCTTTTTTGTTTGGATTCTACCTAGCAACCATACGAAAATGATTTGTTTAGTTTAGGACAAACATTTTCACCAACTAGATTCCAGAAATATTTGATTCTAATTTTGGCAAATTTACTGAAAGTCTCAAAGGCCGTTTTTTCCTTTTTTTTAATTCTACCCAGCAACCTTATTTTCAGAATTTGTTTCTATTAAAGAAAAAAAAATCACTAATAGGATTTCAAAAACACTTGATTCCGGTTTTGGTTTATTTCCTGAATGTCTCAAAGACCACTTATTTTTTGGAATTCTATATTGAAACCAAAGTTTAAGAATTTTTTCAATAAGAACAAACACTTGATTCCAAGGTTGGTAAATTGCCTGAAAATCTCAAAGATTTCTCCTGCTTCTTCGTATTTAATTTTTATTTTTTATTTTTCTTTTAATTTTGCATAACAACCATATATCCTTGAATTCTTTCAATAAAAATAATAATTATCAATAGTTTGATTTAAAAAATATTGAGAAATAATATGCCCATGCAGTGTGTATAGCAACTGTTTTCTGTGTCAAACAGGGAGTGCGGGGATAGAACTAACACATCACGGTGGCGATTTCATTTATCATTCAAACCGACTTCACATTAGAAACATATTTGTTGCGGTTAAAACCAATTCATATACATAACAAAGCTTCGTTTACTGATCAAATATTAAATTTCCTATTGAGACTGGTCGTTGGCGTAGTGTACCGGCAGCCCATTGGCAATAGACTCTGTAACAAATGCACTTTAAATATGATTGGAGATGTTTGTCTCTCCGTCCATTGATATTGCAGAAATCAGAACTAAATACATTCCATCATACTACTTGCTCTATCCCAAACAAAAACAAAATGATTGGAATGTTACGGCTATGTAATACTAAATTGCTTACAAATGTATCTGTTTTCTATAAAAAAAATAGTACCTTACTATAACTTTTATTTGTCACTATCCCCCATGTTTGTTTTTTTTTCAAATCAGTATTATGATATGCTATTTCTTTATGTATATGTGTTTTATAATTATCATTATATGTTATTTGTATGCTAATGTTGCGCCATTGGCGCCTTGGTTTAACTAATAAACTCTTAGATCTCTAGTTCATTCACTATATAAACAAGTTCTTTAAGCTCACCTGGATATGTCAGGGTGAGCTTTTGTCATGACTCGGCGCCTATCGTCCGTCCGTCGTCCGTACCTCATCCAATTTCATCTCCTGTACAATTTTAATGCGCCTCACACTGATAGCAGCCGGTTGTTGTCATTTAATCATGCAAACCATAGATCGTCTGTTCTGGTTTTCAGCAATGTGTTGTGTTAATTCGGCAATTGTTTGTTGTTATTCAATCGGAAAGTGTTTGTTGAGACCAATCAAATATGTGACTAAGAAATTATTTACCACAAACATCTCAACCACTGTAATTAGTAACAATCTTTTACTTGTCACCCAGTAAATGTTTGTCGTGATTATTATATCTGGTGAATCAGTTATAACCAGAGAGCATGAATTTCCCCACAAAACTGACCAATGTCACCTCCGGGGATCGAACCTGGGACCTCTACCACTCCAACCAGCCGCCTAACCGAGTGAGCTAAAGAATCGATCCGTTAGCTCAGTCGATTTACTAGGTATTTAAATCTACAACCTACTACAACGCAGGTAGGCTGTCCTGTCACCACCCCCTCCCCCCGCTTCGAGAGTCATCATACTTGCTATGCATGACTCTCAACACCAATCTCGCACAAACCCTGGTTAGCCCCATCTAACCACCGTGAATTTTTTTAGATGGGTGCCAAATGTAACCGGAAAACATAAATTTTCCCACAAAACCGATTAATGATCGAACCCGGGGCCTCTAACACTCAGCCAGCCGCCTAACCAAGTGAGCTAAAGAATATTGATCCGTTTTGCCTGTGTCATGACACTACGCCACGACCATGAAGACCTTACCACGACCTGCAATAACTAAAGGTCGTGGAGCAGTCGTGGTACATTCGGCAAAATTTTGACATTTAGAAGATGCTATCACGACCATACTACGAGCATACCACGATCATGTTACGAACCAGCTGTGATCTCATTTCGACTATGCCACGACCTCACTACGACCATCAAGTCATTACTGCGACCTTACCACGATTATCCTGACTCCATCACGACCTTACTACGCTCCCGTAACGACGGAACCACGATTCTAATACGACCTAACAAGTTCTTACTACTAACCTTCGACGATGTCACCACCAATCTTGACCAATTTTTATTGGGTTCGTTACGGGCTTGAGAATGACATTAACCGATCAGCAACCAAGCACATCTTCCAAACCCACAAATACCTCACTGACTGTGACGGGTGCTGTATGTCATTCCGGACAAGCTTACCCTTTCGGAGCACCTGATGTCACTCTTTTGAGTGTTCACACTGTTAGTGCTT
This sequence comes from Modiolus philippinarum, assembly GCA_002080025.1. Taxonomy (NCBI): domain Eukaryota; kingdom Metazoa; phylum Mollusca; class Bivalvia; order Mytilida; family Modiolidae; genus Modiolus; species Modiolus philippinarum. Next base: position 4,321 of record MJUU01004950.1, on the reverse strand, counting down.
TAGTTTTTATTGTTGTATTTATAGTGTTTGTGTTTTGTAGTTGTGAAGCGTCTTTGGTCTTCCGTCTTCTGGTGTTCTTGATTTTGCCTTGTCCGTCTGGTCTTTGATTTATGTAATCTTATTCTTTGATCCTTCGGTAATCTAATGCCTTTGTTTGGTATTAATACTATACAACATATAACTTATCCGTTTCCTGAAATTTCACTGATTGCAATAACATTCCAGTCATATCATCAAAACCTGTGAAAAAAACGTGGTAGGGGAGAGGCATGTCTACGAAATATTACAGTAATAGCCCGTAGAGTGATCATGATGTACTGCATTTTTTTCGTTTTCTTAGCAGTTCATGAAAATAATCAGTAATCATGATGCAGTCTGAGAGTCCAATATCACAGCATGAAAGATGGTTGCTTGGTCTAAGAGGGTGATATATTGCATATCAGAAACATCTGCAACAAAAGCTCTTGGTATCGCGTCCCATTTTTTACAGTCGAATGCTCATACGAATTGTGACAGCTTTAAATATTCTCTCACTGGAATTTTGCAAGTCAATATTTATTTTTCCAATGGTACGGTTATTGCGTGATCGCAGTTAAGTCGTAGTAAAGTCGGTGTGAACTCGTACTAAGGTCTTTTATATCGTAGTTCAATCGTGCTGTGGTCGTGGCAGAAACCTGGAATAGTCGTAGTAGAATCGGACTGGTCGTAAAGAGACCGTAGTAGAATCGGAATGGTCGTTATGGGATCGCAGTAGAATCGTACTGTGATCGTAGCGCAATCCTCGCAATTGGCATTTCACGACCCTACTACGATGCTACCACGATCATGAAGACCTTTACAAGACCTTTCCACGACTGTACTACGACTCTAGTGCCACATCACTACGACAAAATTTCACCACGACCGCACTACGATTTTTTGAGCATGTTCAAAATCACGACCATGAAGACCTTTCTACGATCCTAGTACGACCTTACTGCGATTACCACGATCCTAATTTTGTTTCTAAGTCGTAGTGCGATCGTGGCCTAGTGTGTAGCCAAGTCATTTAACTGGCTATTTAAATCTAAACGCAGTAATTATTTGTTGTTATTTATCACGTGAATCAGTGATTTTTATTGTTATTTATTCATGTGAATCGATAATTGTTTCATGTTATTTATTAAAGTGAATCATGATCCCAGTATATGTCGATATTTGTACATTTAGTGAACTAGTAAATGTTGCTATTCATCCCTGTGAATAAGTAATTGCTTGTTGTGTAACGGTTGTGCAGAAAAGAAGTCGTATTATCTACCCTGAATTGAAGGACTCGAAGAATTCTAAAATTTGTAACGTGGATGAGGACACACTTATAATTTGTAATGTGAAGTTCAAGTTCAAGTTCAAAAGCTTTATTTAAAGACGATGTATATGACAACAATATAACATAAGCTCTCATGAGCTTTTAAATCGTCTATATAAAAACTTTTAAAAAAAAACAAACAGAAGCACATGCAGTACATAATTAAGACAATATTCAAGACAGTTAAAACACATNGTTCAATCGTGCTGTGGTCGTGGCAGAAACGTGGAATCGTCGTAGTAGAATCGGACTGGTCGTAAAGAGATCGTAGTAGAATCGGAATGGTCGTTATGGGATCGCAGTAGAATCGTATAATTTGTAATGTGAAGTTCAAGTTCAAGTTCAAAAGCTTTATTTAAAGACGATGTATATGACAACAATATAACATAAGCTCTCATGAGCTTTTAAATCGTCTATATAAAAACTTAAAAAAACAAACAGAAGCACATGCAGTACATAATTAAGACAATATTCAAGACAGTTAAAACACATAACAACACATAGCACATATCATTTTACAAAAAAAGCACATAAAGCAAATAAAAGCATAATTCATAGCACAGTGAATTTAATGTTGGAATTGAACAGTCCGTGATTAAATGCAGAACATTAAAGTTTGTTTTTTTTATTGCAAATTGTCAAAAAGAATTATATTTATTTCAGGAAAAGGAACTTTCAACATATATTCAATTTGTAACAAATGTTCTGAGTCGGAATTAACCAAATGGATCAAATATAGATCCTAACTCTTTGGTAAAGTAAGAGCAGTCTGCTTACTTGTGACACAAGATTACATTTTGGAAACTTTCTGTGAATCCATTTGTTAATAATTACATTTCATGAATATTCATTTGAATTCCGTCATTTTGATAGGTGAACATCGATCATGTGGCATATCAAAGTGAAGTTGCAATTCCCATGAAACACATTTGACCACGTGTTCAAGTGGCGGATGAATGTGTAAAAATAGAATGCCAATGTACATGATGTATTTCCCTGTAAATAAAGTTGTTTTTTATATTTCAGGTTTAAAATGTAATTATAAGAATTGAATGCATTATTTTGAAGTTTCATAGGGACTATGAAAGGGTTGACCGGGCGCACATTTTCAGCATGAAGTGCTACCGCGCTTCATTAAAAATGTGCTTCGGTCAGCCCTTTCATATCCCAAAGAAGCATTCAATACTTAATTAATATACTGTAGAGGCCCCCCATTGTAGTTGTACTAATACATTTTTCTATATTAAAATATGTAATTTTATTCTGTATTGTTTTCTACCATAACTTAGATCCCAGAGGAACGAACCGTCTTGATATCGTCACTTGGCGTCTGTCCATCTGTCGTCGTCCGGTATCAAGACATGCCAGTACACACGAGGGGACGGTGACACAACGGACACCGGACTCTCCTGTTACATTTTTGGTGGCCAGTGTGGGGATCTGAGGAAGGCACATATAATTTGAGAGATTGTATTTTTCAGAGTAAGCTTTTAGAACTGTTGATTTTGCAGGTTTTATGAAACAAACATGAGTATGTGGATGGAGTCATCAGGTTGTATTGTAATGTTTTGTTGTTATTCGAAATTTCATTTACATTACAATTTTAAACAATATGCACTATGAACATATAAAAATACTCTACTGTTTATGCTTTTCATGTATCTCACGGGGCTTATAATATTTTTGTTATATTTTATTGTATATCGACAAACCATGATGATCTGCATAAATTGTGATAACAGTGTCACAAACCGGAGAAGCTTTCTTCCGAAGAAAATATCAGTAGGGGTTAGCACATTTAAATATACATTTATTTACACAATGAACATATAATGGTTTATAATTGTGGTGTTAATGGAGTGTATGAAGATACATACTAGATGTCAATTAGATGAATGTAATGAGACTGCCGAATATGAGTAGGGGTACTCAGTCTAGTTTTGTATGTGCACTTATATTTGTTTTGATGATGCATACTGTAATGAGACTTCCGAAGATGAGAGTAGGGGTACTCAGCTTTATAGTATTGTATTTATCTGGTAAATATATACTAGAGTGTATATATATTTTTATATTATAAACTATTTTAATGTGGTGTAATATTCATATACTATTTTATATAGTAGGATCATTGCAATATCTGTGCATTTGTTTGTGTATGATATTTTGAAAAGACAACTAAATATTGCTGTATAATTCCAGAAGTGTATTGTCAAATTAGATAGGCAAGTGGGATGAGCAATCTCTAGCTTACCAATGTCCACTAACTGTGCTTTGAATAACATGTCAGTAGAAATGGTTGTTTGAAATAGATCGTGATCGAATCATACCAGAGAAACAGTCGGTGAACAATAACCAGCGATTACAACGCATCTCATTACACAAATCTGGAATTGGTGGACACACAACCATTCTTGTTTTATTTGGACAAATTTGTATTTTCATCGACATTCAAATAAAATTTGTCTTTGAGGAGGGAGGAGTGTAACGGTTGGTTGTGCAGAAAAGAAGTCGTATTGTCTACCCTGAATTGAAGGACTCGAAGAATTCTAAAATTTGTAACGTGGATGAGGACACACTTATAATTTGTAATGTGAAGAACAGTGCATGAATTTATTGTTAGAATTGAACAGTCCGTGTTTAAATGCAGAACATTAAAGTTTGTTTTTTTCTTGCAAATTGTCAAGAAGAATTATTTTTATTTCAGGAAAAGGAACTTTAAACACATATTCAATTTGTAACAAATGTTCTGGGTCGGAATTGACCAAATGGATCAAATATAGATCCTAACTCGTTGGCAAAGTAAGAGCAGTCTGCTTACTTGTGACACAAAATTATATTTTGGAAACTTTCTGTGGATCCATTTCTTATTGATATATTGTAGTTGTACTAATACATTTTTCTATATTAAAATATGTAATTTTATTTTGTATTGTTTTCTACCATAACTCAGATCCCAGAGGAACGAACCGTCTT
>MJUU01004949.1:158712-169285 GCA_002080025.1 Modiolus philippinarum | reverse complement strand
TCTATCTACCTAAAAGTAGATTAGGATTCCAAATGTTTCAGACAAACTGCAGACTCACAGAATGCTGAATACAAAATTTTAACCCCTCTTTGTAAATATAGAAACTACATTTTACATTTTGTTTCGTTTCAAAAGTTTAAGATTTGTAACTTGTTTGAAATGTGACTTACTTTATCAGATGAGTACATAAGTACAAATAACACCATATATACCTTGGGTCGTGTGCGCAATAATTTATAAAAAATGAAGGCAAAATGGAAATTTTCGTATTTTTAGTTTTCCGGATTTCCATCATTTTTCCCGTGCAAGAAGCAAAGAAAAGATAAAAACAATGATTATTTAAAATTTTTTGGTGAACATATTTTCATTCATATTGTGATTTTCAAGAAATAATCTCATATTTTTTCCCTAAAAATACAAAAAGGCATTTTGATGTGAAAAGTAAGTTTGCAAAAGAGCAATTTCCAGTTCACAATTTCATAATAATTAACTTTTTACGTTTATTCCTTCTTATTACAAAATAACCGCGATTAATCGAAGTTGTCGGTTTAATTCGAAAGTAATACGATATTGATAATGGTATCAATGAAAAATGGAAGTTTTTTTTACATTATAAAATTTGAAGCAGTTGTTTGATTATATGACGAATGAGTCTTTATATCGGAGATTTCGCCCAAAATGTAATACTGACATCCACAAAGAATATAGATATAATTATAATGATCTTTTTTGTAGCAAATTTCGGTGTTTCATATATTTCTGGCCCTCAAAAATATAAATAATTGTCCCTATGATGTCTAATAATTAGTTTTTTGTTGTATTTTGTTCATAAATAGACATCGATAAACAAAATACCGAAGTTACTGCGAATTTAGTTTCTGCATATGCGCATTTCGACAACTTATGTCTCTTCAGTGCAGATCAAATCAAAACATTTGGAAATCCATAAACCGAAATATGTAAAAGCTGAGAGAGAACAGATTACAAATAGGATCTAAATATGACAACTTTTCATAATATACAAGTGCTATAATTGATATTAATTATAATAAAATTTATGGTAAATTCTAAGTATGACATCAAACATGACCTTTATTTCAAGACTAAAAGTACAATTTTGGGAAGTGTTAAGTACATGTATTTTCATTTATTTACACAAAACTTTGCTTAATTAGTGAATGTCATTCCCCGATAATTATCATGTTGACATCGTCAATATTTTGCAAAAGACATGCCAAGACATGGAAAATGCTATGCAAGTAAGACTTGGTTTACAACCATTTAAAATATCATCAGTTAAACTGATGTAATATAAAACGTTGTCCTGATCTGACGTAAAATTCAATGACGTAAGTGTTCTTATGGCCTTATCGAGCTGTAACAATCGAATCTAGACAGCCAGTTCTCATGTCCCCTTTATTGGTTTCCTGTGAGTCAATATATGTCAGTATCAGGCCAGAAATGTCCATTTTATCCGTTTTGCATATGCAACACGACAAAAATCAATAAGTAGAGGTTCACATGAGCCTGTATCGCTCATGTGGTGACTGGTTTTATACAGTGTCACCAAGAGACCATCCATTATTATCCATACTTTACATCAGTTCACCAGATGTTACAGTTTCTGAGAGGATATTCAAACATTGTTGCGATCTTGACGTACAAACTTAAGTCCCAAGCTTTGAAGGAAACCACCCATGGACTATTGTGACCAAGTTTGTTCCCGTTGGCTCAGTAGTTTCAGAGAAGAAGATCTTTGAACGCATTTCACACACACGTTACGCACGATGTTGCGTTTCTATAGAAATTTCATAAATTTTAGTACATAAAATCGACGGTAGCATATCGATTGAACGAATAAAATTCTTAATATTTGTATGGTTGGACTTGTACATATAAAAAATCAATACCAATCATAAAAATAGTTTTGCAAGAATTAAAATGTTAAAGCCAAGTTGTTTTAAGTTAGAATATGCTTGTCACGCGTAACATCAATCAATAAATATAATCAAACATACAGGAAAACATTATCGAAATCTTCGACGGATTTGTGTGGAATTTGTGTGGAAGTTTGCATCATGAGTCATTGATGCGGTAAACATCATTTCGATATCGGAAGCAGATTGAGAGATAACATGACAAAATACCACAGTGTCAAATCCTGACACGTTTGATCTTTCCTGAGCTGATGCCAGATCTGAAGGTTAAAAGATATATGAATAGCTAATCAGTCAGTAACAAAATTGATATATAAAAATACATTTTTCGTGAATTTTAAAATACTGTACCGGTTTTATGAAACAACAAGGTTTTAAAATTTTACAGCGTTTTTTGTTTGTCCTATGAATATGTCCAACGTAGATTTTTCCGCGTTTTCGACGTTGCATGTTTAATTTAAGATTATATAGTTGTTGCATCGTTTATGAAAACAAAATTATAAAACCCCTTTAGACATACGTTTTTCGCATAGATTATGATGTTTTTGTTGCTTTTAATTCGGTTCACGACAGAAAAAGTTAGGCCGATAATTGTTTGTCCAGCGAAAATGTCCACAACGGCAATTTTTACAATATAACGTTGTATGTAACGGTTTCCACCTTATTTACTTATTTATTTATTTATTTATTTTTATTTACTTATTTATTTTTTTTCTTTTTTCAACTAGTGGTTTTTCTACATCAGACACGAGGAGGAGTGCGGTTTCTGTTATGAAGCAACACACATATCCTTGAGCACGGTCCCTTGGTGTCTTTTGTAGATTTACAACTTGTTGATATTGCTATCATTGTTATTTATGATGCGTGCGTATGTAATTACAAATATTACAATTTTTTTTTTAAATCTGATAATGTGTTTATGCCACCTCCCTCGTCTGGGTTACAGGCATACATATATATAAATATATATATATAAACTTGTTGTTACATTAATTTTGTTGTATTGTTGTGTCTGAATTATGAATGGTATATTTGTAATTGCCCCTTGAGGGACCTTGATTGGAATAAATGTATCTTATCTTATCTTATCTTATAAAGTCACTGTTGACAAAGTTTCCCGAACTTTTAAGACCACTTAACACAAAAGACAATAACATGTAAAAGAACATGAATGGTACTAATTTAATGAAATTTGAAAAGGAAAAAGGATCCAAAACGATTCCAAGACTAAGATTCAATAAAATAAACATTTCCGTATAAATTATTTTGATATCTTAAACTATTTTCCTTTCATAAATGAAGACCCAATTTATGCTGTATAAACGCAGTGTGTTTAGACATACTGAGTCTCTTCTAAGACGATCGTATCCAGTTCATGAGAACCGCAAAATGCATTCTATTTGTGCGTCTTCAGTTTTCCCCAGTTTTTTTAACAATATCAGAACCGTCATGCTACGAATGTGACAATATTGTCCACACTGTGACAGTACATGTACCTCGTGTGACAATCTACCATTTCTAGGTTCTCGTTTCAATGTAAAATGTTTATTGCTGAGAAACCTGGTATTGACATTGAGAACGATACAGAAATGGCACGAGAAATTAACAAAAACTTAGGTAAACCAGGATTATCGCCGGAAAACCAGGTTCACCTGATCGGTAATCCTGGTTTAGCAAAGAAAACCCCAATTACCGCTCGGTAATCGGGGTTTCCGAAATTAAATACATATAAACCTTCGCTTCTTATGTGTGTTTATCAACCTACATTAGCGAGTGGTAAAGTAGGTTTGACAGCGCCGAATTAACACAAACTTCGGTAAAGCAGGTTTATCGACTGGAAATCCTGTTTTATCGACAAATTTCCCAATTACCGAGTGGTTTTAGCCAATCATATAAGCTATCCGGTAACTGAGGTTTTTGTCGATACATGTAAACCAGGATTGCCGATTGATAAATCTGGTTTTCCTAGTTTTGTTTATTTCCGTAAACCGACCGGTACAGTATGTTTAGCAATAAAAACTGATAAGAAGCGGAGGTTAACATGTATTTAATTTTGGAAACTAATGGAGGTTGTTTGTAGGTAAACCAGGATAACCGATCGATAAACCTGGTTTTCCGAGGTCTTGTTTAAATTAGCACTGAAAACCTACTTAACGGACCGGTAAAGTGTTAAGCAATAAAAACTCAACTCATAGGAAGCGGAGACTAAAATGTATTTAATTTTGGTAAACCCAATTACCGTTCGGTTTTTTGGGTTTTCTATGCTAACACAGGTTTACCGACCCGGTAAATCAGGTCTTAGTTTACCTTAGTTTTGGTTAATTTCGCGTGCCATATGCAGAATAAAAATAAGAGATTTTTGTGTCAGATGATGTTGTTGATGTGTTAGCTGACGACATAGAATATGAAAAAATGAAAGGATATGGAGTGAATGTACATGTGACAAAAACGCACACGATACATAGAAAACTCCAGTTTATCAAGGACAGGGCTTTTATTCCTGTCTTCATCTTGATGTCGCCTGAGGGTCTTCAACTAGAGGTGAACAATATGACTAGTGGGGTCACNCTTTTCCAGTAGAAACCAATGTTGTTAAGGGAATTACTACGAAAAGAAAGCTGACCGATCATTCCAATATCGAAATGTCAAAGACAAAAATGCAATAGTTAACACTATAGCCGTCAGATTTTTATTTAATGACATGAAAAGGAAATATGACTATTACTATTTCTGACAGTCAACACCAGGATATTTTAGACAGTATGGAAGTCAAATGCATTTTAATATACCAAAAAATAAATGTATTAAATATACTATATCCTTTTCCATTCAAATACCCAATACGAATGAAAAAAATATTGTGTTCACTATTACTCATCAATATGGAATATATTTTACACGAAAAACAACTTAAATGCAAATATTGGTATATGAATTTATGCGCGACTTTTGTCAAACTTTCGAAAATGTCAATATGTTTTTCAAACCATTCACGTTTTATTTTAAAATGCATGGATTTTAGAGCCCAAAACTGACCGTCTGTCGGTACCGGAGTATAACCTATGCATGCAGTATTTGAAAACAGATTCCACATACACTGAAACACCAAATTTCATAATGATATCTTTAAACAAACGGACAACCTACAAAATTTAAACAAGTAAAATGTACCCGTTTTTTGCCATACCCATTTGGTTAGATTATTGCTACTATTCTATTGTCAAATACAAGAAAAACAATTTTATTCAGAGTACAATGTACTTGATTTCTGACGTCGACGTCACTGGCATTTATCAAAAAACGTTATAATATTCAACGTTACGTTCATAGACGCAACATCGTGCGTAACGTCTCAGGGTCATTTTGTTAAACTATGTTCCTCGCTGGCGGCCATCTTGGATGAGGAACCAACATAAAAATCACTAACTTTGAAGGGACCACCACTTGACTATTGTGACCAAGTTTGTTTCCAATTAGCTCACTAGTTTCAAAGAAGAAGATCTTTGAAAGCATTTCACATAGGGGACTATGTTAAACTATGTTTCCCCCTGGCGGCCATCTTGGGTGAGGTATGAACATAAAAATCACAAATTTTGAAGGGGACCACCAATGGCCTATTGTGACCAAGTTTGGTTCCAATTAGCTCAGAAGTTTCAGAAGATCTTTGAATGCATTTCACATACTAGGGTTCTTATGTTAAACTATATTCCTCGCTGGCAGCCATCTTGTTTGAGGTACCAACATAAAAATCACAAACTTTGAAGTGGATCACCAATGGACTATTGTGACCAAGTTTGGTTCCAATTGCTTCAGTTTTTTTTCAGAGAAAAAGATCTTTGAATGCATTTCCCAAAGGGTCCCCATGTTAAACTATGTTCCCCGCCGGCGGCCATCTTGGTAGAGATGCGAACCTGCTGGACATGTGTAAAAATTGTAGTTCTTGATAAGACTAACACTTTTGCAATTCAAACTTAACCTTAAACTCCAAGACGGGTTATCAGATATTCTCCAAAATTGCAGGGCGGGTAGATCTAATCATGCTGATCATTTTAACTCAAGTCAGATTTTTGATATTTGTAACGGTTTTCGAGTAATTTGCAAAAAACAGCAATTTCCCCTATGTTCTATTTTTTAGGAACAACGGTCATGTTGCTTGGTCTACGAACATAAAAATAACAAACTTGAAAGTGCGTACACTGGTGATGATTCAGGGCATTATTGGCCTATGCAGTAGTTTCAGAGGAGAAGATCTTTGAATAAAAGTTAACAGACGGACGGACGGACGGACGGACGGACGACGGACGCCGAGTGATGGCAAAAGCTCACATGGCCTTTGACCAGGTGTCCTAAAATATAATACTACAGGTTAGGTGGGGGGTTTCTTTAAATAAAATTCACAGTCAAGCAATTTACCTTCGAATGACACAAGTGTATAGTCATTTTGAGATAAAGATGTATATAATTTGTATGATATATATGAACTTGAGGAAGTAAGACATGGAAAATATCATAAATCCTAAAACGCAAAAATATCCATTTTGCATTTGTCTTTTGATGGATAAAATTCAAATGTCACGTAAATAATTTTTGGCACGTGAAAAAAGCCATATATACGGAAGCCCATATAGGAATTTGTTATAACAAATTAATTTGTTATAACAAATTCTAAAATCTGTTATAACGAATTCAAAAATTTGTTATAACAAATTAAATTCGTTATAACGAATTCAACAATTGGTTATAACGAATTAAATTCGTTATAACAAATTCTGAAATTTGTTAAAAAAAATTCTTGAATCTGTTATAACGAATTAAATTTGTTATAACAAATTCAAAAATGTGTTATAACGAATTCAAAAATGTGTTATAACGAATTCAAAAATTTGTTATAACGAATTAAATTCGTTATAACAAATTCCAGAATTCGTTATAACGAATTCAAAAAAATATTGATAGGTCCTATATGGGCTTCCGTACATATACAATTAGATTAGATACAGACAAATGGATCGGACAAATGTTATACCAACTTATAAACGTCATTTCCATATAAAACATTAACAATACAATTGCATACGTCGGTAAATACGTAATTACATTGTATGAAGCATGAAATGTATTGTATTGAATAAATTACAATAAGTTAAACATTAAATAAATAAATAAATACGATATAGTAAAGAACAACAAAAGAGAATCAGACAGATAGAAAGTAGAGGTGAATTGTTTGTGATCAACCTGGAGTAGAATTCAGAATTATTTTTGGGGTCACCTTAGATACTGTTTTACGCATAGAAAAATGTTTTGATTAATGAATCTTTTCTAAAAAAAGTAAAGTTTCAATATTAAAGTTATTATTATTTAGTCTTGTTCTTAGTTCTTCACTAGCATCGACATAGAGGAAACATTCAAAAAAGAAATGAATTGCATCTTCTAAAACATGACCACATCTGCACCCAGGATCACTCTATAAAGATCGGCATTTAAATTACTTGCGCGATGCCTTAATCAAATCTGGTATGGATAATATTAAGGTTAGTGAGGACACCTGACCCCAAAAATAATTCCGAATTCAAAATGGCTATTTTTTTCAAATATTTTACTGTTGATAAATACCCTTTCTTTGAAATAAATATTGGACCACCTCTCCAGGCATTTTTCTAAGATAAATGGGGTCAAAGTTACCTCCCCTGAATAATGGTCCGAATTCCCATTTACCCCCTTTTGACCATATAAAAACATATTGTACATTGTTTTTCTAAAAGGAGTGTTTGGATTATAAGTTTTTGTTGTTTTAAAGGTTTTTCTAAAAATATATCCACTTATTTTTTTTTGCTAATATTCCCAATTATGTGCACATTGAGGTTAGATTTTTTATCACTTTTTGCCCCTGTTCCCATAGCAAAGGTCGCCATTTTTATCTTTTTAAACCAAAGTTACATATGCTCAGTAACCTTCCTGTCAAATTTCATTCCATTCTGAACATTTTTATTTTTTTCCCGTCATTTTTATGGTTTAATCACGTGACAGTTGTCCTCACTAACCTTAAGAAGTCTGTTTCCAACAGAGTAATACTATAAATTTTTAAATTGACTAGTGGTTGGCATATTCCTACACTGTCCACTTAGGGACCGACCATTTAACCCGAAGGGGGGGGGGGTTATGGGTTTTTTTTCTGGACAGAAAATTTTTTTCGCGCTTCGCGCGAAACAACTTATTTATTTTTTTTCACGTGTATCAAAAAAATATTTTTTTTCAAAATTAACATTATTTTTTTGGGCAGAATGCCTCCTTCAGAAAATTTTTTTTCATCAGTTTGGCAGCCAAAATATTTTTTTCACATAAAATCAGATCCAAAACATTTTTTTAGAAAAAAACCATAGCCCCCTTCAAGTTAAATGGTTGGTCCCTTAGTTGGTTCCAAAGACTTATTGTTGATGGAAAAAAGGAGTTAGAAAAACTCTGCAGTCGGGAACGAGGGACAATGAAATCAGACCGAGACCTTAACTTTAAAACATTTTGACGGACATAAGGAGTAAAGCAGTCAGATATTTAACTAGGACTATTTCCGTTGCGAATTTTGAAAAAATGAATTTATTTTTTTCCTTTTCTGCGCGACTGCAGTGATTCCCAACCAGTTTCAAAATACAAGTATTCAATGCTTGCAAACTTAAGAAATCCAGTAATAATTCTAGCAGCCTCGTGTTGAATTTGTTCTATTTTTTGGGTGTCTTGCAAAGTGTAACCATCCCAGAGTTCACAAGAATACTCTAACAACGGCAATATGTTTGTAAAGTAAATGTTTTCTAAATTTTGGCGACTAAGATCTAACTTAAATTTTCGTAATACAGATAATTGTTTAGACGCACTTTTAAGAATATTCTGAATGTGGAAAGTCCACTTACAAAATTTGAAGACAAATTTACACCAAGGTGATTATGATTATCAACAAATGCCACAGTTTCATTATTAAACAAAATATTCGGCTTGTTAATTGTTTGAACATTACTAAAAAGAACACATTCTGTCTTTTTGGATTGAAATCAACTAACCAAGTTCTTCACCACGAGTATATTTTATCAAGGTTCAAATTGAGTTTACGTTCTATTTCAATAACGTTGTTATAGATACGCATGACAGTGATGTGTCATCAGCAAATAAGCGAGACATGCTTTCGGTATTATCAACAATATCGTTGATATAGATTAAGAATAAAAGGGGCCCTAGAACAGACCCTTGTGGAACACCACCATTAATTTTCCCATTATACAGATACAATTAATATAGAGGAGATAACAGGAAACACTTACAATGGCCAAAAGTCCCAATCCATGCCACAATCTATTAGGAAACTACACAAGAAAAACAATAAAAGGACAAAAGACAAACTTAGACATAGGAACTCGGGATAGCCGGACTTGGTTCAGACACTAGGAAGAGCTAGCGGTAGAGTTAAACCGGTGTATGGGTACCAAAACCTCCCCTTTCACTATCCCGTTTGTTTCCCAATAGTTTAATACACATACAAATAATACCCAAACAGAGGTAGACTACTAACTTCAAGACCACAATCTTGAGAAGAAAGGAATAAGACAAAACAAAACGAAATTTAGAAAGACTGGTCAAAGAGTGATCTCCGCTAAACTACCGGCTAGCTCAAGGAGCCTAAACACTGTCGCACTACGGAAGAAATGAATATCATAGTTACTAAATACTGTGATGTTGTTATGATTTGAATTAAAAACAACTTCTGAAATATCAATTTTGCCCTAAAAATGTTCAGGTATGGGGGCAAAAATGTTCGTATTTTCCAATGCACTGACCATTTCCTATACATTTATACAGTGCATAAAAATGCAAACGTATAGATGAGACCAACTTAATTGAAACCTGAACGATAAATGCCTCACAGTTGACAAGTCAATAATTCAACTTCGATTTTTTTGTAAAATTGTGAAATGCGGAAAAATCCCATTTGCACGAATGTCGGACTGAATATTGAATTTTACGAATATTCTGGCGTTAAAATTGCATATTACGATATATTACGATATATATCTGAAAGAAAACAGACTATTTGTATTTTTTGTTCATATACATTAGCCGAGTTTTCCCGTTGATGCTGATGTAAGGTGGTTGGGCGGGCGGGTGGCTGCCAGATCTTGTAAGCGCAACTCCTCTGTAACCGTGCAACAGAATTTCATGAAACTTTGTATGTAGCAAGGACTTCATATCAAAATGTGCATTTTCATCGTACAATTTTTCCAGGAGTTATGCCCCCTTGAACGTAGAAATTTATAGCTGTTTTGACCATACGCTTGTAAGCGCAAGTCCTCTTTAAGCGTGCAACAGAATTTCATGAAACTTTGTATGTAGCAAGGACATCATATGTTGATGTGCATATTGTTGGGGATTTTTCATCGTACAATTTTCCAGGAGTTATGCCCCTTTGAACTTAGAAATTTACAGTGGTTTTGACCATATGCTTGTAAGCGTAAATCCTCTTTAACCGTGCAACAGAATTTCATGAAAATTTGTATATAGCAAGGACATCATTTGTAGATGTGCATATTGTCGGGGATTTTTCATCGCACAATTTTTTCCGGGAGTTATGCCCCTTTGAACTTAGAAATTTA
>MJUU01004949.1:110934-137891 GCA_002080025.1 Modiolus philippinarum | reverse complement strand
GTCAAGTTCGAAAATCAGCCTTGGTCGATACTTTTTTGATGGAGTTATTGGACTTTGACGAAAATAATTACTCTGCTTTATCCAAAAATTGACCTTTGTAAGCATTCTCATGCCTACAAATTTTAACGGATTCTCATGAAATTTATATCAAATGTTTATACTAATAATACCTTGGTCATGTTCGAAAATCAGCCTCGGTTGATACTTTTTGACGGAGTAATGGGACTTTGACGAAAATAATTACTCTGTTTTATCCAAGTTCGAAAATCAGCCTTGGTCAATACTTTTTGACGGAGTAATTGGACTTTGACCAAAATAACGACACCGTTTTATCCAAAAATTGATCTTGTAAGCGCTTTCATGGCTACAAATTTTGACGGATTTTCATGAAATTTACACCAAATGTTTACAGTACTAATACCTTGGTCAAGTTCGAAAATCAGCCTTGGTCGATACTTTTTGATGGAGTTATGGGACTTTGACGAAAATAATGATTCTGTTTTATCCAAAACTTGACCATTGTAAGCATTCTCATGCCTAAAAATTTTAACGGATTCTCATGAAATTTATATCAAATGTTTATACCAATAATACCTTGGTCAAGATCGAAAATCAGCCTCGGCTGATACTTTTTGACGGAGTTATGGGACTTTGACCAAAATAACAACACCGTTTTAGCCATAAATTGACCTTGTAAGCGCTCTCATGGCTACAAATTTTGACGGATTTTCATGAAATTTATATCAAATGTTTATATTACTAATACCTTGGTCAAGTTGGAAAATCAGCCTCGGTTGATACTTTTTGATGGAGTTATGGGACTTTGACGAAAATAATGACTCTGTTTTATCCAAAAATTGACCTTTGTAAGCATTCTCATGCCTACAAATTTTAACGGATTCTCATGAAATTTATATCAAATGTTTATACTAATAATACCTTGGTCTTGTTCGAAAATCAGCCTCGGTTGATACTTTTTGACGGAGTTAGTGGACTTTGACCAAAATAACAACACCGTTGTAGCCAAAAATTGACCTTGTAAGCGCTCTCATGCCTACAAATTTTGACGGATTCTCATGAAATTTAGATAAAATGTTTATACTAATAATACCTTGGTCAAGTTCGAAAATTAGCCTTGGTCAATACTTTTTGACGGAGTAATGGGACTTTGACGAAAATAATTACTCTGTTTTCTCCAAGTTCGAAAATCAGCCTTGGTCAATACTTTTTGACGGAGTAATTGGACTTTGACCAAAATAACGACACTGTTTTATCCAAAAATTGACCTTGTAAGCGCTTTCATGGCTACAAATTTTGACGGATTTTCATGAAATTTATACCAAATGTTCACACTACTAATACCTTGGTCAAGTTCGAAAATTAGCCTTGGTCGATACTTTTTGATGGAGTTATGGGACTTTGATTCTGTTTTATCCAAAAATTGACCTTTGTAAGCATTCTCATGCCTACAAATTTTAACGGATTCTCATGAAATTTATATCAAATGTTTACCAATAAAACCTTGGTCAAGTTCGAAAATCAGTCTCGGCTGATACTTTTTGACGGAGTAATGGGACTTTGACCAAAATAACAACACCGTTTTAGCCAAAAATTGACCTTGTAAGCGCTCTCATGCCTACAAATTTTGACAGATTCTCATAAAATTTATATCAAATGTTTATACCACTAATACCTTTGTCAAGTTCGAAAATCAGCCTTGGTCAATACTTTTTGACGGAGTAATGGGACTTTGACCAACATAATTACTCTGTTTTATCCAAGTTCGAAAATCAGCTTTGGTCAATTCTTTTTGAAGGAGTAATGGGACTTTGACGAAAATAATTACTCTGTGTTATCCAAACATTGACCTTGTTAGCGCTCTCATGCCTACAAATTGTTACGGATTCTCTTGAAATTTATACCAAATGTTTATAACCTTAACACCTTGGTTGAGTTTGAAGATCAGTTTCGGTCAAGACTTTTTGATGGAGTAATTGGACTTTAACCAAAATAACAACACCGTTTTATCCAAAAATTGACCTTATAAGCGCTCTCATGCCTACAAATTTTGACAGATTCTCATAAAATTTATATCAAATGTTTATACCACTAATACCTTGGTCAAGTTCGAAAATCAGCCTCGGTTGATACTTTTTGACGGAGTTATGGGACTTTGACCAAAATAGCAACACCGTTTTAGCCAAAAATTGACCTTGTAAGCGCATTTTGACAGATTCTCATAAAATTTATATCAAATGTTTATACTACTAATACCTTTGTCAAGTTCGAAAATCAGCCTTGGTGAATACTTTTTGACGGAGTAATGGGACTTTGACCAAAATAATTACTCTGTTTTATCCAAGTTCGAAAATCAGCCTTGGTCAATACTTTTTGACGGAGTAATGGGACTTTGACGAAAATAATTACTCTGTGTTATCCAAAAATTTACCTTGTTAGCGCTCTCATGCCTACAAATTGTTACGGATTCTCATGAAATTTATACCAAATGTTTATAACCTTAACACCTTGGTTGAGGTCGAAGATCAGTTTCGGTCAAGGCTTTTTGACGGAGTTATTGGACTTTGACCAAAATAACAACACCGTTTTATCCAAAAATTGACCTTGCAAGCGCTCTCATGACTACAAATTTTGACAGATTTTCGTGAAATTTATGCCAAATGTTAATACAACTAATACCTTGGTGAAGTTCGAACATCTGCCATGGTCGATACTTATTGTATCCTCATATATTTAATTTTGGAACTGCCCTGAATGTTTGAAATATTGCAATTTCATATACAGTATTCTAGTATATTGCATGAGCGGCGGGGGACCCAGGAATTCTATTCTTGTTCTAGAAGGGAGATAATTTTATACCACTAGATTTGCCGTTGTATATATATAAGAAAATACAGAGTTTTGAACTAATCTTGAGGGAGTCATCCTGGTTTGCATACATTTAATTACACTGGCCACTAATTACATGTAGTTAAATGAACTAAAAAAAAAAAAGACAATATGTTTATATACCTTGAACTAAGATCTATTATAATAGCTTGTTCTAAATGTCTACAATAAGTTACACAAAATATATTTTTACGTGTTTAAAATAATGCAAATGGATTTATGCATGGGCGTTTTATGCTTGAATGACTTCGGTTAAATTATTAGTTCAGTTCGATATCTGAACAACTTCACATTAGAAGGCAATGCTGTTTCATCAAATTAATCATCTTCATCAGTATTTTCCAAAGTGATTTTTTCTTATATTTTACGCTTAAGTGACATGTGTTAAATTTTGTGTTATTAATTCATTTCTCAACAACTATAAAATATATAACTATGATGTATGAAATTAATAATCTTGATGAAACTACCAAATTCTTCAACAGTTTAGTGACTGACCTACTTTTATGCTTGAACAACTTTGTTAAATACTTTGGGTTTAGGTTCACTTCTAAACAACTACACACAATATTCCATCAGAATTCACTGACAGAGGATTCAGTTTATACCCAATTGACTTAGGTTATCTTTGGCGATAAATTTAATGGCATGGGCATCTTACGGACACATTCTGTAGTTTATATTTATGTTTGTATAATCTAATAACAAAGTGTAAATCATAAACATATCAGAAAGTTCTATCTGACAGTTTTCAGACCACCATAAAACCTTTTAAAGGGCCAATTTAAATTTAGTGGTTGTGTTTGGAAACTTCTATTTTATATAGTGTCATAGGATTAATCAGTCATATCATAATTATTTTAGTACAAAATCTATTTAAATTTGAATATGTTTTGAATGCTAACAAGATAAGCCATAAATTTTAAATAAAAATTTAAATAAATATATATACGTCCACTAAAATAAGAAATGAAGGGATATAGAGTAAAAACAAAGTCTCCACAAATACATGGTAACACCAAAACGATGGAACAACGCTTTTATTGTTGTTCTTCATTTTGAAGTCACCATGAGGCCTTCAACAATGAGCTTAGTAAGTTCAAGACGGCGCCTAACAAATTCATTGTTAGATGTTGAGCAACGCTACATCCATGTTTTTCTGGCCATGGATGCGGGATTGTCAACAAACATTAATTAAACTGGCAAAGTGTCCTTACAATGGCTGTCGCCCGTCGTCCGACAAAAGCACCAGTATCCCTAGCTGGTGGACAATTACAACATATAGACAAACACAGGACACTCATCAAGTCGACTGTGCAAAAAACTTGCCAGTATAAATTAGTGACATATTGGCAATAAAAACAGGTGGTCAGAATCGCTTTTTGAAATTACAAAAAATAAAATGCAGATATTTGAAGACTAGTGTGAAAGTGCGTTCATTTGAGAAATTCTCTCAAGAACAAGTACACCATACCTGAAATGTATAGAGAGCAAACAATTGTCAAACAATGACAATGAAATGACGACACGTGCCCTTTCAAACCTTAATTTTAAAACGATCTAGACGGTACAAAAATTTGATATTTTGCCAATATATCATGCTAATATAATAAATTTACAAATTTTGAGAAAAAATTAAATGGTACAATTTTCACAAGAAAAATATTTCTCGCATATAAGGACGCATAAGCGTCTTTTCGGTTCTGTAAATATTTAGTCATGTATCAGTTTTAGACTCAAAAGTCAATCTTTACTTTATTATCTTCAAAATGAAACCCCTTGCACTTGCTACAAGTCCCTTTCTCTCATTTATTTAGTCAATATTCTACCGTATTACAAATAAAGAAACACGTATCAACTGAGACATAATTTGTTTTCAAAAGGACTTGTAACAAGTCTAGATACCCCTTAAAATACGTAATTCTGTAGAATAAACAATTGTGAGAGTAAGTATGATTTAAATAGTTTAAACTGAAGTAGAGAACAGTATAGGCCAATTTTTTTTTCTTCGATTCTAATCAGTATTAAACACTTGTTGTAAAATACTCAGTCGTTTAAATTTTCACCAAAAACTGATAAAAGAAAAAAAAATAGTATAATAAAATGTTAGAAAAATCTACCGTTCCATCTTTAAAGTATGTAAAAATCAATGAAATTGCTGAATCATTCTTTAATTGTCTCTCATGCAAGAAATCTGACCTTATACTTTTTCATTGTTTTTACAATATAGGGGTAAAGCTCTAGTAATGATAAAAAAATAGATGTAGGGTGGTTATTGTCATCTCAAAATGAATATTTTTTTATTGTGTGAGAAAATACTACAGTTTCGAAATTTTGATAATATTTAACTTTTAAGAATTAGCAAAGTCGAATTAACTACCACCAACCCAATAGAAATTACATTACATATCTACTTTACCCAAGATCTACCCCATAAAGTGTATAAACTAGAACTGCTATTTCCTTACAATTATTTTTTATCAAATTACTTTGATGTTACTTCGTTATTTTCTGTTCATAATTAATATCATGTTTCGTTCATTCCTTTGATAAACTTCTCGTTTGCAATTGTATTGTTTTGTTAATTCTATAATATTTTGACTTACTCTTTGTTTTACCCTAGCCTTATCCATGATTAAAAAAGAAACAATCCCATTTAATACTTCTCGGGGGTTACTCCATATTTTTTTTGGTACGGATGAACCACTGGCATATATCACGACCCCCACCGTTATCTTATATTAAGATCCTTATCACACATTTTTAGCAGAAAAGTAAACCTGATCATATATAATGCAGACAAGTACATGTACACCATGTCGTAAATTAGGATTAAACAGTAAAAATCTTTATTTTCAATCAAAATGTAGCGAGTTACTCGGGTATGATACCTCATGAATGTCTGATATAGATCATAAATGTTATCCTTATCATATAATTCATTCTCAAATTTCGATATCATAGACTTATCCGTTATAAAAAGAAGAAAAAATCTTTTTTTTTATGTCCAGAATCTTCAAGAATCATCCTCAAAGTCTTGTATTATGTAATATCTATAATCCTTGAACTTTAGAACTGTCCAGAATCTTCAAGAATAATGCGCAAAGTCTGATACTGGCCTCTCACTGATACTGCCGATGGCTACTGAAATACATGATAATTCTTGACCTAATCCTTAGGAAAGTTTTGAATTTTAATTTTCCGTCCTTAGTACTACAGTCTTTTACCAGCAGGCTAGGCTCCTTGAGCTAGGCGACAGTTTAGCAGCGAACACTCCTTGACGCATCTTTCTAAATTACTTTTTATACGACCGCAAAAATTTTGCGGTCGTATATTGGTATGGTGCTGGCGTCGTCGGCGTCTGTGGACAGCGTAACTTTGCTACTAGTGGACGGATCATTATTAAATTTTAGTGTGATGTATCTTGGCACACGCGTAAACAGAGATTTTAATTTTGAGTTGATAGCCCGGAACGTTTTAGAAAAGGGACCAAAAAATGGGTGTTTTCACATTTTGACTGTAGAATCTTTATTAATTATTGGATTTTGATGGGGTTTGTTTCAGTGTGCTCCTGAGGAAATTTCCAATCTGTAATTTGCCAACGGATTTCACGTAGCATGTACCGCTCACGAGATAAATGGGGCCCAACAGGGGCAAATCTCAAAATAATAATTTGTTTATTTTAAGTCCGATTTTGATTCAGTTTTTTTTTCAATGGATTCCTTGTGAAAAATTAATATGGCGCTCAGCTATTAGATTTTTGATAACTTGTTTCCTTTTCTAGCTATGAGGGGCCGAACGGGGCCAAAATTGCGAATTTTCAGATTATGTAGAATTTTGATTTTTCATCGGATTTCGATGGGATTTTTTCTTTGGATTCCTCTTGATCTAAACTTTCAGTAGTATGTCAACGGATTTGGCGTAGCTCTTACCGTTTCCGAGCTACAAGGTGTCAAAGGGGCCAAAATTGCAATTTTTCTAAATATGTCAAATCTTTATTTTTCATCGGATTTCGATGGGACTTTTTCTTTGGATTCCTCTTGATCTAAGATTTCAGTAGTATGTCAACGGCTTTTGTGTAGGTCTTACCGTTTCCGAGCTACAAGGGGTCAAAGGGGTCAAAAATGCAATTTTTCTAAATATGCAAAATCTTTATTTTTCATCGGATTTCGATGGGATTTTTTTCTTTGGATGCCTCTTGATATAAGCTTTCAGTAGTATGTCAACAGATTTTGTGTAGCTTTTACCGTTTCCGAGCTACAAGGAGTCAAAGGGGCCAAAATTGCAATTCTTCTAAATATGTCATATCTTTATTTTTCATCAGATTTTGATGGATTTTTTTTCTTTGAATTTCTATGGATGTTAAGTTTTAGTTGATAGTACATATTTTGCATAGCTCTTACGGTTTTTTATCAGTAAGTAATCAAAAGGGTTTATTTTTTCCCTATTTTGTTTCTAGCTAATAACTGTGTCTAGCTTCTTTTTGTGTCCATATAATTATTGTGTCAAGCTCTTTACTGTGTCCACATTCACTTTAAACTACTTTTGTTGAAATTTCAGTGGTCGACATGCTGCGGTCGTATCATGCTGCGCTCGGTGTAGCCCTTTATTGTCTTATTCTTTCCTCCTCAAGATTGTGGTCTTGGAGTTAGTAGTCTGTCTGTATTGGGTTTAATTTCTATGTTTTTTTTTCACTATAGGGAAACGGGATGTTTGGGTACCCATAAACCGGTTTAACCATACTGCTTGCTCCCAGGGTTTTTTCGTTGTTTACGTTCGTCTTCTGTTTTTCTAGTGCAGTTCCCTGGTATATTGTGGTGTGTCACTGTAATTTTTAGCTATTGTAAGTGTTTCATGTTATATTCTTCATATTGATTTAATTAATATTTATAATCCGTGAACACACTTTAATTATCCAGAATCTTCAAGAACCATCCAAAGTCTAGTATTGTGTAATATGTATTATCCCTGAACATCAGAATTGTTCACAAAATTCCAGAATTGGAATTCTAGCTAACTTGAATGGAACAAAATTATTTTATATTAAATACAATTTTGCAATTCTGGAATATTCTGGTTGCAATTTCTAAACTAAATTCTTAACAAATATCGTACGATTATGGAAAAACCAGAATTGTGTTCATATTCTTGAATTTATTCGTAAGATTATACTTTGACGAACGTCAACTTTCGGTTGGAAATTATTTATTTTTAGAAATTCAAAGTCCTTTTCCAATGATATTGTGACAACACAGACACAAAAAAAGAGAATTACATCAAATGAATTACAACGAGTTTCTAATGGTACGATCAACACTTCAAGTTGAAAAAAATGCCACTATATACACATGGAAAAAAGTATTGCAACACCTGATTTTTAACTTGAACAAAATTTGTAGGCAATATTTAAGTATTTCTTCGTTACAATGCAGGTATTAATTAGGCATTTTACATTACATTTCACCATTTTCGTGTTCATCATGATAAATCAAATTTAATTATCAAAATATTTTTATACAAAATTTTCTTTATAAAAAGACGCATTTTTTGGGTCAAAATTTACTGTTTTAAACTATGGGTCCAGCAATTCTAAAAACCGTTTTGATACTGTAAATGCGCACTAGAAACGTTTCTATGACTGGGCATAACACAATCTGCGAAAAACTTTCAATTTTCAGTAAAGCTTCCGCTCACACGGATGACTGCCTCCAAACGCCTTCTCATACCAAAAGTGAAAGGGCAAATCTGCTGTTGAGTCAGTTGGTACCATTTTTGAAGAAATGCATACTTTAAATCATCTGAAGTCTGTACAGGAGAGACTTTTTCCTCGCACGCCACTACCGGCAAGTCTAAATACTGCATATGCAGTACCAGGTTTACACCATAGCAAACTATAGTCAGTAATGTGTAACATAAAGCGACTCTTGTCTGACCAACGAGTCCTTCTCCAAGATACAAAATTCCTGCGACGACGAGCTCGATACAACTTCAAATTTGCTGCGTTATGTGCTGCGTTTTATCAATGACGGACGTTTTACTAATGATTTTGAACGGTACCCGACAGTTTTCAGTCGAATACAACAGTGTTCTTGATGACAGCACAAAATTGGTAACCACAGTATTTCTAAAACGTAGAGTTGTCCATGAACGGATTTTGCCTTACAAGCCGTCCTAACGCCCTATGTTCACGATCACATGTTACTGGTGGTCTCCGGATCTTGAATGTCCGTAACTTCGTTAGTCTGATGATGTTAATTTACGATTCGGCGTATTGTTGTATGATGATGGCCTACATGACAAGCAATGGTGTCTGTGGGGTAATCCCACATCTCGCATACTACTAATCATTTCACAAGTGATGGCCCATAACTGAACTTCCTCACACAAGCGGATAAACACAATGAAGAATATCATGTAGGAAAACTTAGATTTTTAGTGTTTGTGAATGTAAGCTGTATTGGTGTAAAAATCAAGCTATAAGTAGGACAATTGCCAATTTAACAAAGGAAATTTATCAATTAAGGTGTATTTGTTTCAGTTAATCCATACATGTGTCAAAATCGCTAAAAATATTTTTCACATATTTTATTTTGAATTTGGTGTTGAAATACTTTTTTCCATGTGTACATAACAAATAAACTGAAATGAAATCTACTAAGTAACAAATTCCTCCATCATCGCCTTCGCATAAAAAAGTACACAATGGCATTTAGCAATCCTCCTACTACAGTGCAGATGAATGCAAAAATATGGGTTTCGTGGGGTGGATCATACAACATTCCCTCTATGGCAGTCGTTACAAACTGGATGAAATGAACAATAACATACATGGATAGTTTAATTGCTAGACGAGTTGTATTAACCGCTGATTTTTTCAATATCCTGGTAGCTTGTCTCCGTCTCCAACATGTGTGGACAAACATGATAAAGTACAACCCTGTCATCAGCACGAATGAGGCGATAACAACAGAAGGTGTTAAGCCGTAATCCCAGGAGGCGAATCCTCTTTTCTCTAAAAAATCACAACTGAAAGAAAAAAAAAGATTTTTTTTCACCATTACCATATAAAGAAAATGCGTAAGGCATGAAGAAAAAAAAGAACATTTTTGCATCACTAGATCATCGATACACACGGTGCCATCTGTTTCATTCATCTATTGAACGGCTAGTTTCGAAAACCAACAATTCAAAGTCTAGCATAATTAATTCCTTGAACCCCAGCACATCAACTGGAAGTATAAGTTCAAAATTATGATGGATGCAGTTGAAGACTATGCCAGAATGTGGGCGAAGAAAGAAAAAGAAGATGTGGAGACATTGTCAGACTGGATCAGGTCGATTAAGTCATTAATCATGAATCGTATCCGGCGCTTGAAAACATCTATGAAAACTAGAATGCCCAGCATATTTGATGACCCTCTTGTTGCTAAAACATTGACAAACCTCCAGGAAAAATACGTCATAGTACCTGCAGACAAAGCTTCTAACAATATTGTGTTTGTATGCAAGAAACACTATTTAGACTGTCTTGTTAAGGAGATGGATATTGACACTTCATCTGGCAATCCTACTTATTCCCCAACAACATTATCAAGGGACGAGATAATCACACTTCTGTGTTAGCATCATTCAGTATCAAAGTTGATGAGAATAACAGTTATCTCCCTTATATTTACTGGGTGCCTAAGCTTCACAAGAATCCCTACAAACAGAGATTCATTGCAGGATCTGCCAGATGCACCACTAAGCCCCTATCCAAACTCCTTACCACTTTACTGACTGCAGTTAGAGATGGTCTAAAAAGCTACTGCGAAAAAGCCTATTCCACGAGCAGCGTGAATCAGATGTGGATTCTTAAAAATTCCAAAGATCTCCTTGAACAGCTCTCCTCAAACAGTCTAGCATACTGCAATAGCATTCAAACTTTCGATTTTTCTTTCCTTTATACAACTCTTCCCCATAATAAACTTAAAACAGTAATTTCCGATCTGATACATCAATGTTTCTGTACAAAAACCGGAGAACGCAGGTATTCCTATCTGGTAATAGGAAAAGATAAAACATATTTTGTAAAGAACCACACTGAGTCAAACAAGAAATACAGTGAAAATGACGTGATTAAGATGCTTGAATTTTTGATCGACAACATTTTTGTTGAATGTGGAGGCCGTGTTTTTCAACAGACAATAGGGATTCCTATGGGAACAAATTGTGCGCCACTTTTAGCTGACCTTTTCCTTTTTTCGTATGAAGCAAAGTTTTTACAAGGGCTGATACAACAGAAACAAAAACAGCTAGCCCAGACTTTTAATTTCAGCTTCAGATATATAGACGATGTACTTTCTCTTAATAACCCAAAATTTAAAGAATATTTACATCGAATCTACCCCAGTGAACTTGAAATTAAAGAGACAACCGATACACTCGATTCTGCTTCATACCTTGACCTTTTGTTGTACATTGACGAACATGGACGTCTGAAATCTAGATTATATGACAAACGTGATGATTTTGACTTTCCAATTGTGAACTTTCCCTTTCTCTGCAGCAATTTACCTGCATCCCCAGCATATGGAGTATATATTTCACAATTAATTCGTTACGTAGAGCGTGCAGTACATACAGTGACTTTGTGGAAAGAGCAAAAGCACTGTCACAAAAACTGCTGAGTCAGGGATATGTTCAGCCTTTGTTACTTTCGTCCCTTCAGAAATTCTATGGCCGTCACGACATCATAGATAGATATGAAATGTCAGTGTCACAAATAAAAACTGACATTTTCAGCTAGATTCGCGTCTTCCCTGATGTGACATTACCGGTTTCGACTTTACCCTGGATTGACCCACTGGCAGTGTGACGGGTGCTGTGCACAGAGCAGGACATGCTTACCCTTCCGGACCACCTGATGTCGCTCTCGGTTTTTATGGGAGTTCACACTGTCAGTGCTTTAGTTTTCAGTATTGTCTTGTTAAATTTTAGTTTTGTCTTCGTCAGTAATGTTTGTGGTACGGATTTGTCCTAGTCCATGTTTGAATACTTAAGTGATTATAAAGGCTTTTCAAAATTTCACCTTGGTACTGTTTGAGGGTTAGAGAAGTAACATGTACCATGGCTCTCAATTGGTTTTGTCTCAGGGTTAGAAAATGACAATAACCAATCAGTAACCTAACAGATCTTTCAAAACATATGCCTCACTGGCCGTGTGACGGGTGCTGTGTGCAGAGCAGGACATGCTTACCCTTCCGGGGCACCTGATGTCACTCTTGTTTATTGCGAGTTCACACTGTTAGTGCTTTAGTTTTTTGTGTTGTATATGTAACGTTCGTGTGTTTTGTGGGCATGTGGTGTCTTTGGTCTTCCGTCTTTTGGTGTTCTTGCTTTTGCCTTGTCTCTGGACTTTGATTTATGTAATCTTGTGCTTTGTTCCTTCGGTATTCTACTGCCGTTGTTTTGAATTGACAAGTGAAATCTTATTTCTTGTTAACCCTGCTTATCCTAGCAATTAGTATTATTCTTTATGCAAATCTTACATTATTCATTTATTTTATTGGATGAGTGGCACTTATTTTTAGCCCACCAATCTTTGGCAGAGTTTGTTTATTGCTTGAAATTAACGTTTGCTCCGGTTTTATTATTTTCATCAAACGACATTTAAAATGTATCCAGTGGTATTATAATGTGAAGAGGACTTAGTCGCAAATTGTATAAAACGGGTTTTACATAGTACAGTATAAACTAGACATTGCTATAGCAGTATAAGCAGTATAAGGCTAAAAATATATGAAATGTTTATTCTGATCATTGAGCATTTAGTATAATAAAAACATACTTCCTTTTCATTAATTACATGCTCAGTGAAACAAATATAATACTCGACGCTATCTGAGGTTGACAAATTGTATCTCGAATGTCAATCTACCCTAATAATTTTATCAAAGGGCAATATGTTTCCATTACTTAATTTTAAATGGCAGGGTTGGATGAAGCTTAAGTTTGAACGTACTACAACCAAACCGGATTAAGTAAAAATTTTCGTTCGTTGACGCGTCACAGATTTGTGACTTTGTCATACATTCTTTCTACCATTCAGATTGTAATCATGAATACGTCACAAAGAAGATTTAAAGTTGATTTGATAGACGTCGCAAGAGTATGTAACGCTCATTGGTCGGACATATAACTGACATATAGTCATCAAGCATGATTTAGAGCACGCCCCTTTACCTTGAAAGCACTCATTAAACTCGTCAATTACATAGAGATTTTAATTGGACAATCATTCGTTTCATGACCAGTCGATTCAGATACGTGCTTTCCTGTGCCGCACTATTTCATTCTCTACCCGATGTTTAGAATTTAAATAATTACTTTGACAAATTTATACAGTGCATCTATTTTTTTCTGACGATTATGATAAAATGAAGATTTGACCATTCAAGATGAAGATCTTTTTTATTTACACTAGGAAACGGGAATCTCTAATTACTTTTTCTGTCTTAGTGTGCAACGCCTTAAAATATCAACAACACACATGCTGGTAGCCTCAAATGAATCAATACCCAATTATCTAAGTTTCTGCATTTGGTTTTATTTAATTTATGAAAATCTAAATGGAAACTTTCTCTTGGGTTCTGTAACTACTATTCCGGAATCGGAACACAAGTTTTAGGAACTTTTATGTCGAAAAGCAGAATATAGACCCACTGCAAATCAGGGTATAACCAAACTTGAAATTATCTGAACATATCTATTATAGGACGACTGATCTTCAGGGAATGGTTTGGGGTTCGATGATTTTTTTTAAAAATAATTCAATCTTGATGCAAGTGAAAATTGATAATCTTATTGTACTTGTCACAAAGATAAATAATTTGGTTTCGATTTGAAAAAAATAATGTTGCAAATACGGTTAATTCTGACAACTGAGGAGAGGTAAATTAAAGTGCTTTTCCTAGTTTTTATACTTTAATGTTTTTTATTAGCCTAGTTTAAACGAAAAAAGGAAGAACCGACATTTTTTTATAAATTTGCTTTAGGAAACGTACTGAATTGGTCCTAAAACATCCCAGAATGAATTAATCCAACAACGCACACATCTAAACTTACGAATTGTAAACATAAAAATGCTATTTACAGTCATACAAGCAACATATATTAGGCATGGTAAAAATGAAATAAATCACCACAAAGAATCTTTGAACATTTATTAGGTATTCATTCGAAGTTTAGACGACCGGTAGCCCTGCAAAATTCTTTGAGGTCATTGTATGTGGTGTGTACGAGAGCTACAATCGGATCCCATTTTATGAAAGTTTCTTGACTTTATTTTTGAAATTTTCTCGTTTCATTTATAAAACATGATTTAAGATAATATCAGTTATATAAATAATGTGATTGTTGTATACTTATTTGGTACAGTTTTAGAACCGATTCAATAAATCTGTCCCGTCAGTTCATCTCCTGTATAAAAGAATACACAATGTCATCAAATGTGGACGAAACAGACAAAATATTGTGCTTATTCATACACAATGTAACATTTTGTCACCTCTTCTTCGTCGTGATAATAGTAGGTCATAGTACGTTGGAAATGTCGTTGTTAGTGGACGTTACTTACTGTTGTTGTGTCTGAATTGAATGATACTTATCTTAGTTTGCATGAATGAAAGTTTAAACTTGAATCGTCGCGGTTGTACCTATTGCATCTAATAGAAATATTATAAATCGCAGGCCTTACTTGCTAATAAGCTTGGATAATAATAATATAACAAGAGGCTCTCAAGAGCCTGTATCGCTCACCTGGACCATGGCTGACATAGATAAAAGGCATTTCCAATAGGAAAAACAAAACATAAAATTTAGCAGAATACTTTTTTTTTTCTAAAATTACAGTATTCTTGTTCGGTTTCCATGGCAACTGAAAGATCCACCATCCACTACAACCCATAACAGAACAACATTCAAAAAAAATTTGGGCAGGGGTTCCCCTTATAATCAAGGTAATACATAATGCTGAAATTGAAACATTCAGACCACAATTCAAATAAAAATTCAAAAATTTTGGCAGAGGTTCCCCTTAAAATCAAAAGGGTCAATGTAAAAACTATGTTCCAGATGGTGAGCATCTTGTATGAGGTATGGACCTGCCAGATACAATTTTTGGATGGGACCACCTAAGGACCATTGTGGCTTAGTTTGGTTCTAATTGGACCAGTAGTTCCTGAGGAGAAGATCTTTAAATGTATATTCCATAGGGTCAAATGTTAAAACTATGTTCCCGCTGGGGCCATCTTGGATGAGGTACAGACCATCTAAGGGCCATTTTGACTAAGTTTGGTTATAATTTGACTTGTAGTTTCTGAGAAGAAGATCTTTGAACGTCTTTTCCATAGGGTCCAACGTTAAAACTTTGTTCCCGCTTGCGGCCATCTTGGATGAGGTTCGGACCTGCTGGATACCTTTTTTGGGAATGACCATCTAAAGACCATTGTGACTAAGTTTGCTAATAATTGGACTGGTAGTTTCTTAGAAGAAGATCTTTGAATGTCTTTCCCAAAAGGTCCAATGTTAAAACTATGTTCCCCGGTGGTGGCCATCTTGGATTAGGTACTGACTTGCCGGATACCTTTTTTTGGAAGGGACCATCTAAGGACCATTGTGACCACGTTTGGTTATAATTGGACCGGTAGATTCTGAGAAAAAGATCTTGAATGTAATTTCCATAGGGTCCAATGTTAAAACTATGTTCCCCGCTGGCGGCCATCTTGGCTAAGGTATGGACCTGTCGGATACCTTTTTTGAAAGGGACCATCTAAGGACCATTGTGTCTAAGTTTGGTTATTATTTGACTGGTAGTTTCTGAGAAGAAAATCTTTGAATGTCCTTTAGGGTCCAATGTTAAAATTATGTTCCCCGCTGGCAGCCATCTTGGATTAGGTACGAACCTGTCGGATACCTTTTTTGGAGGGACCATCTAAGGACCATTGTGTCTAAGTTTGGTTCTAATTGTACTGGTAGTTTCTGAGAAGAAGATCTTTGAATGTCTTTTCCATAGGGTCCAATGTTAAAACTATGTTCCCCGCTGGTGGCCATCTTGGATTAGTTACGAACCTGTCAGATACCTTTTTTGGAAGGGACCATCTAAGGACCATTGTGCCTAAGTTTGGTTCTAATTGGACTGGTAGTTCTGAGAAGATCTTTGAAAGTCTTTCCATAGGGTCCAATGTTAAAACTATGTTCCCCGGTGGCTGCCATCTTGGATCTGGTACTGACTTGCCGGATACCTTTATTGGAGGGGACCA
Organism: Modiolus philippinarum; assembly: GCA_002080025.1. Taxonomy (NCBI): domain Eukaryota; kingdom Metazoa; phylum Mollusca; class Bivalvia; order Mytilida; family Modiolidae; genus Modiolus; species Modiolus philippinarum. Next base: position 121,683 of record MJUU01004949.1, on the reverse strand, counting down.
TCTAAGGACCATTGTTACTAAGTTTGGTTATAATTGGACTGGTAGTTTCTGAGAAGAAGATCTTTGAATGTCTTTTACATAGGGTCCAATGTTTAAACTATATTCCCCGCTGGCTGCCATCTTGTATTAGGTACTGACTTGCCGGATACCTTTTTTGAAAGGGACCATCTAAGGACCATTGTGACTAAGTTTGAATATAATTGGACTGGTAGTTTCTGAGAAGATCTTTGAATATAATATCCATAGAGTCCAATGTTAAAATTATGTTCCCCGCTGGCGGCCATCTTGGATTAGGTACGGACATGTCGGATACAATTTTTAAGGACCATTGTGACCAAGTTTGGTCCCAATTGGCCCAGTGGTTTCAGAGGAGAAGTTCTTTGAATGAAAAGTTTACGACAGACGGACGGACGACGGACGAGGGAAGACGGACGCCAAGTGATCGCAAAAGCTCACCCTGGCATAGCCAGGTGAGCTAAAAATGAAAGCGGTGTTAATACCTGCAATTTTACAATTTTCCAAAAATGGCAGGAATGTAGGAACCACAATGCATAAAGGTCGATTTTTAGAAATTGACGATGACGTACAAAAAGCTGATTTTTAAAAAAATATAAACTGAAGTAAACGTTCTCGTTTATATTTCCAACAGATATTTGAGCTACATTTTGTAAATGTAGATTGTACATTGAAATATAGACTTGACCAATCTGTCACACTTGAATGATGAAGTGCGTTATCAAATCGTGTTCGTTAATTTTGAACGAGCCTGCAGCTGTGAAAATATTTTTGCGTAGTTATATGCGCATTAGTACAATAAAAATTATGTACTTTGGCATATCAATAACTTGCACGCGCATTGTAACTACCTAGTGACATTGTTTTTACCAGTCTTCACTAATCGGAACCAATCAGCGACAAGAATTATTCAATATGAAATATCGTAGATAAACTTTGGATACGAAAATTTACATCGAACAAGACAACTAGACATAGTTAGGGGAGGACCATTTGATTTTGAGGGGGGGGGGGCTTGGAAGATTTTGAAAATAAATAATCTGTCCCTCTCTGAACTGAAAATAAATTTTCTTGCCTAAGCACTGTGGAAAATAAATAATCTTTCCACATGTAATACTTGAAAATAAATAATCTGTCCTCTGCAAATAATTGTAAAAAAATATCATGACTTGATTTTTTTCGCTCGCTTCGCTCTCGACCTGCAATAAAAATTACCCAATTTTATCTAAGTACTGACAAACTCAAAAGCCAAAAGAAGTATTGTCTTTATGATGCCAAGCATGTAATGTGTAGTTGAATACATATTGCTTTACTGCGTTATATTCAATTATGCTAGTTGCTAAATTTTTCACAAGTGAAGTAAAATCACTGAGTCCTATATATCTCAGTACTGACAAACTCAAAATCACCATAAGTATTGTTCCATAGTGACAAGCATATGTTTTGCACATTTGGGAGTTTTTCCTTTATGCTGCCCTATTCATTTATTGAGAGCTTATCTTGTATTGTATTTCCAATATTATTTAGTTGTTATAGTAACATTTGATTCTGACCAGTGATTGTGTATTTCGGTCATCACATAGTTCATTTTTGTCTCGCCCACGACGAAAGGCGTAGAAAGCGAGACATATGCGTACAAAGTATGATGGCGACGGCGGAAATTTTCACGTTAAGTTAATTTTGTGATTAAGTCATTTTCTAAGTAACTACAAGTGGTAGTTCAATAATATTTGGTATAAAGGTTGGTCTTAAGTAGCACATGACAGTTTGCATTGCTATATGGCTTTTGTCTATGATCTCAGTTTCACGGTCTGATAAACATGCTCAGTTTTTGTGCTTAGTTTAGTTTCTCAGTAACTATAAATGGTTGGTCAATGATATATGGCATGGAGGTTGGTCTTAGGTAGTACATGACAGTCTGCCATATGGCTTTTGTCCTTGACCTCAATTTCTCAGTCTAGTGAGCATGTTAAGTTTTTGTGGTTAGGTCATTTTCTCAGTAACTATATGTGGTAGGTCAATGATATTTGGTATAGGGGTTGGTCTTGGGTAGTGCATGACAGTCTGCTATATGGCTTTTGTCTGTGACCTCGATTTCATGGTCCAGTGGTCATGTTAAGTTCCTCAGTTTCTATAAATGTAAGGTCAAAATCAAAAGTTGGTATGAGGGTTTGTCTTAGACATGTTGGATGGAAAATGACAGCCTGCAATTTGGCTTTAGTGAACATGTTTGGTTTTTCAGTATCTATCAGTGGTAGGTCACTGATATTTGACACTTTGGTTTTGGGTGATACATAACAGTCTGCTATATTGCTTTTGTCAGTTACTCTTATTTCACAGTCTAGAGAATATGTTTAGTTTTCTGATTTAGTGAATTTAAGTTTCTCATCAATTTTGCAACCAAATAGGAACGGACAAGACATCAATTTGGGTCCACACTTGCTCCTGTTGTTTTTTTCATTATTTTAATAGGTTTTTCAACAATTTATTTTAATTAGCGGTGGGTCTCATCAGTGGTCAGCCGCTTTTGTTATTGCAGATTGACTTTATTGAATTCACAATACTTTTTGTTGGACCATTCACCTATTTATTGCACGCATTGACAGATCATTTTTAAGATCTAATGCTTGAGGCTGGCAAGTTATAACTAAAATATATGATAAAAGGGATGATTTTGATTTCACTATAACTAACTTCCCTTTTCTTGACGGCGACGTTCCACAGGCTCCATCATACGGGGTGTACATTTCTCAACTAGTACGATTCGCACATGTTTGTTCTACTCTTGACGATTTTAATGAACGTAACCTTACTATCACAGTAAAACTTTTACAACAGTGTTACAGATTTCATAAGTTGTTGAATACTTTTAAGAAGTTTTATAACAGATATGAATATTTAATATCTAAATATGGAGTCACTCGCAAACAGCTTATTACTAAGGGCATTTCTAATCCCCATTTTTACGGTAATGTTGTTAAAAATGCCAGAAACTAATTAAAAATCCAGAAAAGTTGGGACGTAACTTACATTCTTTGCGTAGTAGTTTGATTTTTCTCCCGTAGTTCGACAGTGTTCTACCAGCAGACTAGTCTCCTTTAGCTAGCCGACAGATTAGCGGCGAGCACCCCTTGACCCATCTTTCAAAATTACGAATTGTCATATATTCTCTCCTTTCAAAATTGTTATCATGGAGTTAGTAGTCTACCTGTATTGGGTTTTATTCGTATGTTTATTATACTATAGGGAAACGGGACAGAGAAAGGGGAGGTTTGTGTACCCATAAACCGTTTTGATCCTACCGCTGGCTTTTGCTAGTGTCGGTACCAAGTCTGGCTGTCCCGAGTTCCTATCGTTGTTTACGTTTGTCTTTTGTCTTATTTGTGTTTTTCCTGTGTAGTTCCCTAGCAGATTGTGGCATTTAATTATAATTTTCAGCCATTGTAGGTGTTTTCTGTTGTCCCTCTTATTTCATTTGTAAAAAATATCAACATGTTTTTCAGTTGATTTGAACGGAACAATTTGATTAATGTTTTGAAAAATCAGTATAAGCGAATTTCTATTCTCATCACGTACCTTTTGATGTTCAATTTCACTTGTTTTTTGAAATTCTTAGTGTTTTTAAATTTCAACTCATGTCGTAGAGATGGATTGTTAATCATTCGATTAATTACTTGCTGTAGTTTATTCCTGATTTCTATACAGTTCAGTATTTGACTGAATTTTTCTATGCATACTCATACAAGGTTTAAGTTGTAAGTCTACATTTTGGATAATCAGTTGATTTTGTAATTCACCTTTTTATTTGCTGTCGTCAATTTTTGACCAGCTACTAATTTATAGTTCAATATATTTTTCTATAGCAATTTTCTGTATGTAGATAGTGTGAGATGAAGAATCCATCTGATTAAGTACTTGTTGTTGGCGTTTGTGAAGTATTGTGATAGGACCCAGTAGTGAAAAATTTAGCAAATAGCATCATTGAAAATAACGCAATAACGCAATATGTATTTAAATACATATTATATGCTTGGCATCACGAAGACAATACTTCTTGTGGCTTTATAGTTTGTCAGTACTGAGATAAGATAGGGTAATTTTAATTGCAAATAAATATGATGGTCACTGCAAGGTTTCAAGAGTAGAATTATTCTCTATGAAAAAAAAAACAAAATAAATAATCTTGCCCTGAAAAGGCAAAAGAAAATAAATATTCTGGCCTTGGTTACAATAAAAATAAAAATTCTGACTTGCTCATATCAGAAAATAAATAATCTGACAGAAATAAATCTTCCAAGGGTCCCCCTCATTATCGAATGGTCGTCCCCTTAATTAGGCGGAATCATAAGAGAAACTTATGAATATCGTACACAACGTATGTATAATAAATGTGCCTCGGACACGCGTCTAATCTAACGTATGCACAACTTGCCAACAACACCACAAGAGTAAACGTTGCAAATTTTCGACGCTCACAAGGTGCAACAATGTATGCCAACGTATGTCGACGTGTTTGTAAAGTGTGAAGAACATTCCCGTAATTGACATAATGCACACAAACGTAAATTAAAAAAAATATTCAAATACTTTGGCTCACGTTGGTGCTTTGCGTTAAGGCTCCTATGATTTAAGTTGAGGCCATGTTTTCGTCTAGTACGATACGGAAATTTCTTTTAAAAACGGCAAAAAATATTGCCTTGATCGTAATGCCTTGAAAAATTGATTTATGAGTTTTAGCCGAATAAATCTGCATTTATTCGAAAAAAGACCTTTCAGGTCGTCGGTTAATATCATTGCAACGGTCAAGCGAGTGGCAAAAGTTTTATTTCAAAGAGAAGCAATTTTACACCTCAAGCCGACGTTCCGTAAGACTTGACACAGAACACAACAAAATGCGTTATGTAGAACGCATTGGCCAGTGAAGATTTTGATTTTATTTGATTGTATAATTTTTATACCACCAATCATATGTTAAAAAAATCTTCTTTGGGCACTGCTTTCGATCAATTCTACATAACCATCTTTCTGGTCTGCTGTCAATCATTTAGCAACAATTTGAAAGTTGCTTTTCTTTCTCCACAGGCAGTCTATCGAAACTTTGGGCTTGGGTTGTAAAATTACATCCTTTTGCCACTCGTTTGACCGTTGCAATATTGTATCGAAATGATTATACAATTAAAAGTTTGAGCTTCAGCAATATTTTACGAAAGGATATGGAGTAAATGAACATGAGACCATAACACATATGTTAACTCCAACTGCAATAATTTTAAAGAGCTGTATGGACATTTCGGAAATTAATTCCTCATCAGCAGCACTAGAACCCAAACATAGGAAATCCATAAATTTCAAAAGAACTTTTTCTTTATTATTATACAATAAAAAGTTTGAGCATCAGCAAGAACTTTTAGTCTTCTGTTCCATTATAAAATACAAGTTACATCTTCATCATAAATGTCGTAGAAATCCGCAAAAATCCACAAAAACAAAGCTTTCATTGCATGGGAATTTAAGAAAATAAAATTATATATTAAGTGGAAGGGTAATAGAGTAAATTGTTATCCCCACGAAAAAACATAATCAACCTCAGCTTCGGCTCGGTTGACAATGTTTTCTTGGGTAAACAATCTGCTCTGTCACCGTACAAGCAAAAGGTTATTTATAGCATATTGTGATGTTTTCAAACATTTGGTTCAGAACGGTTGCCCAAAATTTTAAATACTTTTTGTACATAGAGCTAAAAAAACATTATTGATGATGGTTTCAAGCTTACAACGTTTTCAGCTCTAATTTTATATTGCCGTTTTTGATTTTATTGGAAATAAATCCAGCATTTCGCATTTAATAACATTTAAAACAATACTCACGTCGGCTGTTCTTGTATGATTCTTTCTACAAATGCCATTGCTATCAATGTGATCAGAGGTGCCCAAAAAACTATCAAATTGAGTATCCAGTCGTATTTGCCGATCGTAAGTTGACGATTAAAGACCATTAACATGTGTACAAACACAGCTGTGATTGTTGAGAGAAGGTTTTGAGATATCAGAAACAATCTTATTGGAATGCCCAATAGCGTACATGCGAATCCTGTCGATCTCGAGCTGTTGATTCTAACGTAAACGACTGGTATAAGTAGGGAACAGTTGAATAGTAGGTTGCAAAGTACTCTGTAAAACGTAAATCTTTCAAAAATCTTCCACTCAAAGAAACTGCCAGTCGCCTCCCTTTCTATCGTTATCAGAACTACGAGGGATAGGACGATGCTTGCAATCAGGAAACACCCTATAATATAGGGTATCCCCGCAGGACGAAACTGCCCTGCTACTGTTTCGTTGACCACAATAGTTTTGTTTATGTTTTCGTTAAGAAGTGTAGAGTTTATATTCGACCAAAATACAGCATTTTCCGACGACATGGTTATTCCTGGAATTTTTCTTGTCTGTTAGCTATATCTTGGGGTAATAGCTGACTGACGAATCAATACCATGTGATAGCTATGCGTCAACAAAACTGACAACTGGCAATTCTTCTAAGTCATGTCTTGATTAAAACATATAATTATGTACAAGTTTAAAGCGATGATTATACATTGTATCATATATTTTGATTCGACATTATGGTAAAGATAATAAAAACATTTAAAGATTTCTGTAAATACATATAATTAACTTCATGGATTCAGTTTCTGCAACACTATTGAAACACCCTTTTTTACCAATTTCAATTTTAAAACTGATGAGAGGAGACTTTAAGCTGATAAATATATATATATATGTTGTTGCATTTTATTCTAGTTTGATAAGTTTTGTATAGTAGTAACCAAAATGGGCTTCATGTGTGCAATTTTGAAAAAAAAACACCAAAATTAGTGCACAATTTAAGTCTAATTAGGGACCAAAAGCATACCGAACAAGAAAATAATATGACAACTAGATTTGCAATTCGATTATTCAATCTTGAACACAGCGTCAAAATATACTTACAAGTGAATTTTCGTTGAAATTAGATAAAGCTGAAAGTTTTTTTGCATGTGTTCGCGGCCATCTGGAAAATGACAGACAACTTGAAAAAAGGATCATGAATTTCTTTCTGTCATTTTATTAAACAGTAAAACAAAATGTGAACAAACTCTTCAAAGTAATTTCTGATATACTGGATCATCAAAATTTAACGTAAAATGGCGTAGAAATGGCGATCATTTTGAAAATTTTTGCCGGTGCATGCACATCTTCTGATGGTGGTTCAAGTTTTTACCAGGCCTAAAGGAATTCTGTCTGAACATCCGAAAAATCATTTTGAAGAAAAAAAACAGAAAGTCATAACAATATTAAATTTGCAATTGCAAGCAATAGCTTTTGTCGCTCCTGTTAATTAATTCCATTTTGTTGACAGTGTCAAAATGTAACTAGAAATCAAATTTTATCGAAATCGGACAAGATGAAATATTTTTTACGTATTTTGGCAGCCATCTTTTAAATAGCAGCCATTTTTAATTTTTTTTATTTTCGCATTGCATCTTGTATCTTATTCACAGTGTGAAAATCTGCCAAGATATCAATTTTCTTTGAAATCGGACATAACTTAATTTTGTTACGTATTTTGGCTACGATCCTGGAAATAGCGATCAATTTGAAAATTTTTATCCATATTAGTGAACATTTATATAAAATATGACCAATTTCTGCAAATGATTTGCAGAGATTCGTATTAAAATTTAGATTTTCTACGTCTACGTTTAGGGGCTGGAAATTTTGGATTCTATACAACACCCAGTGCGTCTGCTCTCCTTAAAGAAATATAGAAACAGTCTTTATACTGCATGGAGCCGTGGTGTTTCCCCCCACAGTTTGACCAGAATGGCCTGCGCTCGGGCTCTCCGTATTATGACCTTACTACCCTTGTTCACCCTGATCTGAAGACTATTCGTTAATCTGAATTCAACTATAGTCAATTCCAGAGCTAAAAATACAGTTTCAAAGTATATAAGTACATTTAAAAGATTTATGTCTTGGGCGGAAAATTATTCAGAGATTACTTCTGTATTACTATGTAACGAGCTTCACGTTGCTCTGTATCTTCAACTTCGCAGCACCATAGCGCTGTGGAAAGCGCATTTTATTCCATAAAATGGGCACATGATAAAGCAGGGTTAGATAACCCTTGTCATTCAGAATTTCTGAGGAATATTGTTGAGTCGGCTAAAAGGAAATTATCCCGTATTATTAAGAAAAAAGAGCCTATTTCCCCAGATATAATGAAAAGATTGTTTCAAAGGTTCGACACTCCAAATAGTACACTTAAAGATTTAAGACTTTTAGCCATGTGTTCTTTATCATATGCTGGCTTTTTAAGATATGACGAGCTTAGAAATTCAAAAGCTAAGAATTTGACTTTCTTTGAAGATTATCTTGACATTTTTGTAGAAAAGAGTAAAACAGATTGTTACAGAAACGGTAAAAATGTTTTGATTTCTAAATTGAATAACAAATACTGTACAGTCAATATTTTGCAACGTTATATTTCTCTTGCTGGTATTATTTTGTCTTCTGATATGTTTTTATTTAGATCTCTTTCATTTTTGAAAAAAATCCAACTCTTTTATTATGAGAAAACAAAATGTAAAACTTTCATATACAAGGACTAGAGAAGTAGCTAGGTCCGCTTTAGCTTCAATCGGACTAAATGTTTCAGATTACGGTTTACATAGTTTACGCTCCGGTGGAGCAACTTCAGCTTGTAATTTTGGTATATCTGACAGACTTTTTAAGGCTCATGGCCGCTGGAAATCCGAAAACGCCAAAGACGGATATGTTCGTGAAGCTTAGAAGCTAAGTTGTCAGTTACAAAAAATCTTGGTTTAATGTAGCTTTTCAGCACACACTTCTTTCTTTGTACATTTCGAAATGGTCACTGCGCCAGACAACTTCTGCAAGAGGTTGTTATTTATTTAATTGAAATAAATGAGCCAGTATAAGTGCTATTAGCAAACACAGGTATTATGAGCGATGTTGCACATGAATAATTCATGTTCGTTTGAACACAGTGAATTAGAACATAAATCAAAATTCTAACCCCTTAGAAATACTACGGTTTCATTCCGCGTAGGGCACTCAGTAAATGTCCTAAGTACTGGATTTGGCTTCCAAATTTGGTATTTTGGTATCTGAATTATTTTTGGATTATGGATTTCCATATTTATTTGTTTCTAATGCTGCTGATGAGAGGTTACCATTGAAACACATGTACAGCATAACAAAATTTACTGTTGATCATGCAACTTTGGTATTTATGTACCTATAAAACTAGTGTTAAAAGAAGCTAGGTGAATAAAGGGAAAAGAGAAAGCATCATCAAAATCGTAAAATACAAAAAATTGTATTATTATGCAAAAAGCCATTGATTTCAAGCTTATATGTACCTTAACAGATGTTTTTTATTTGACGTGTATCGTACAAGACAAATTTATTCTCGTACGTATTAATGTAATTAACCCATACTTATAATAATAAATTTTGTCTCCAAAACAGATTTTTTGTGCTAGACTAATACTTAGCGTTTATAATTACCATGAATGGACTTCGCAATGGCGATGAGCAAGAATAAATGCCCCAACCAATAATTAGAAAACCTGTATATCCAGTGTACAATTTCCAATAGCATCTGTTGTAAGTCAACATTCTAATTCACATGTGAGCTACCATTCTAAAAGTGTTATTGCAATAAAATCCAATAATGGTGAATAAAAGGATATGGAGTAAATGCACATGAGACAAAGTCTCTACAAATACATGGTAAAAAACAAGCAAAGGAACAACGCTTTTATTGTTGTTCTTCAGCTTGAAGTCACCATGAGGCCTTCAACAATGAGCTTTGCTCATACCTCATAGTTAGCTCAAGACGGCCCCTAGCACCGGTTTAAGCGGAATTCTTTGCTAATTGTCGAGCAACGCTACATCCATGTCTTTCTTGGTCATGGGTGCGGGATTGTTAACAAACATCAATTAAACTGGCAAAATGCTCTTACAATCACACAAAAACTGACCAAACAAAAAATCAGTAGATTCCGGGGCTTTTCTTATAATTTTGGCTACAGAAAACACATGTTGGATTATATCGAAATACTTTTTTGTGTCTGTAACGATCCAAAACTTAAAGCAAATAATTTACCGAATTCGGATATTGCTTGTACTCGTTTATTGTTAAACAAAATTTTGATCTCATGGCTATAATACTTTTTTCCTTCGATTAAAAGTAAATTACATGCAAATAAAGAAAGTATGCAATCCTTTTGATCGCATCTTCTTAATCATTCTTATTGAATGTATCTATAGCCTTACTGCAGGCTTTTATATAGTACGTTAAAGCCACCAAAATACTATAATATAGCATTACCCGAGACAATGCTTTATTTTCTGCATTTTTTGTTGCTTTTGAGGCCATATCTGTATCCATACAGATGTATTTTGGCTTTTCTTTCCGAGCGCTGTAACGTTTTAGTAAAGGTCCTTTACAAATGCGCAATTTATAGAGGACAAGAAGAGAATTTTTTCAAAATAACGTTTCACAACATCACTATAATTAAACTGATTCATATCAACAAGTGGTTTTTGCTGGCCCTTTAATTTAGTAGTACTCATTTTCCTTTTTGAAACATTTTTTTATGTCGCCCCAGACGTAGTCGGGACGACATATTGTTTTTTGTCTGTTTCTCTATTATTATTAAGTCTCCCA
>MJUU01004949.1:91184-105823 GCA_002080025.1 Modiolus philippinarum | reverse complement strand
AGGATTCAATAAATCAGGAACTGAATGGCAGAATTTGTTCATATTTTGTATTAATGTTTAATAGGATGAGAGGAAGGAATTCATGCCAAGAAATTTTGCAAAATATCCGCCATATTTAAGATTGCCGCCAAAATACGTCAAAATTTTAACATTGTCCGATTTCAACGAAACTTAATTTCTAGGTAAATTTTGACACAGCGATCAAGATAGAATCATCGACTTGAACGTCTGGGGCGACATCAGCTATTGCTTGCAATTGCAAATCTAGTTACTTCCCGTTTTCAAATATCTTGATGTTATCTGTACTGGCAACCTTTGAAGGGTTTTTATTCTGTCAGTAAATTCTGCATATCTATAAATTTATGAAAAATGAAGAATTTTGAAATAATTCTTATATAATTTGACTTTTAGGAAATACGTTGACATGATTGGCTGCATAGTCTTCTCGAAGCAATTTTTGAAGCCGTTTATTTTAGACGATTTTGACCAAACTATATTTAAGTTCAACTTATAAATTCATACACAAATACTATTAAATTCAAAATACGTGTGATTTGCATTATATTGATGAGGATTTAATCATTTATTATCAAATTTGAAATCCGATTTAACGGAGACGCACATTTCAAAGAAATCTGGCCATTCAATTGCTAACGTGAAAGTCAGGATTATCGAAAAAATACCATAAAACAAATAACCCTACCCTTAATACATCTTGGCGTCTACAAAGAGAGGAATTCTGGATAAAAAAGTTAGGAACAACAAAACCCTAAGGTTTCAATGATAATATTAAAAGTGTACTAAGTAATCTGTCAAATCCAGGATGCAGTTCTGTGAATTTAATGAATACATTGAACGGAAGCCAAAGCAGACTACGTAGTCAAGAACATAGGCACTATACTGTCTGCATGAAATTTAAATAAATGGTCTTCATCCATTCATGACCTTTCCAATACGTATTCATCACAGTAGTACCAAATTGTATTCCGGCTTGACATTTTCAAAAACTTCATTCCTTTTACAAATCATCCGTGACTGATAGCCATTCCCTGCAATACAAGTTAAAAGCGATTGTTTTGGATATATCAAACGACAGAGTGTTGAAGCCTGTCACCACATTAGCCCACAAACCTGATAACCAGACATTCATCAAAATTCATTTCGCCAATAAAGGCTTTGAAGCCATAAATCTTGCAAACATTTTACACAAAAACAGTGACACCAAACATTCCACCTTTTGATAATTTCAAATATCAATAAGTTCCACCTATCTCGTATTCTTACACTAAACCAATTCCATTTTCAATTAAAAACGGGTATAATTTCAAAATTGATGACTTTAAAGCCTAACCACCTAATTGCGCTTACCATTCTTCCCCATTCAATTTAAGTCCGGCTTGACGCGTGATGGCTAGTAACCTAGACATAGTAGACAACCTTAAACTACGAGATAACCTCTCAGAAGGTCATGAACTGCAAAACATTAACTTGAAGTACCAACATCATAATTTCGATGGATGTAGAGGAAGAAAATGCTATGAAGTCGACAAAAAAGGATAAAGAATGTCCGATTGGATCGGGTCAGTAAAGTTATTAATTGTTAATTGTATCCGGACCCTGAGAACAACAATGAAATCGAGAAATGCCAGAATATTTGAAATCCCCTCGTTGTAAAACTGTTGTACTGCCGACAAATCTTTCAACATACTGTTCATGTGTAAAAACACTATCTTGCCTTCCTTGTTAAGGAGATGGGTATTGACAGTTCAAAACATATTTTGCTAAGAACCACACTGATTCAAATAAGAAGTACACTGAGACTGACGTAATTAGGACGTTAGAAGTTTTGATCGACAATATTTGTAGGCCGCGTTTTTCAAAAGACAATAAGGATTTCTATGGGAACTAACTTTGCGCCAGTTTTAGCTAACTTTGCCAAGTTTTTTTCAAGGGTTTTCAAAGAAAAAAATAGCCCAGTTCTTTAATTCAGCCGATGTACTTTCTCCTAAGAATCCTAGGTTTTAGGATTATTTACATCAGATCTATTCCAATGATCTTCAAATTAAAGAAACCACTGAAACACTTACTTCAGCTTCGCACCTTCATTATTTTACTGTATATTGACGAAGATGGATTTTTAAATCAAGCGTGATGACTTTCACTTAAGAAATTCCATGGCCGTCACTAAAACACCATTGAAAGATTTGAAAGATTAGTGTCCAAAATGAAAAATGACAGCGTTTTCTCAGATTTTCACTTTATCTATCCTAGATTGCCTCACTGAGAGTGTAACGGGTGCTGTCGACACAAGACATGCTTACCCTTCCAGAGCACCCGATGTCACTCTCGGTTTTATTGGAGTTTACACTGTGAGTGCTTTGATTTTAAATGTTTCGTTTTTATTTCTGCGTCTTGAAGGTTTTTTCCTATGTTCTCATTTTTTGCTTTATCTCTGGACTTTGATTTTTGTAATAACCAATCTTTTGATCCTTTCGTATTCTACTGCCGTTATTTTGTTTTCGAAAGGAAAGATTATATGCAGTATAAACCTTAGTGACTTTTAATTGTGGTGACTTGACATTATATTTGACCACCACTGAAAGTAATATTTGATTATAGGATTTAACACCGTATCGGAATATAAAAGGGACAGTTCGCTCACAAACATATCGTAAAAGTCTTCCGAACTTGTTTTGTTTGACATGTTTGCAGCTAGAAACTTGAAGTAATTGGCTTTTCCACAACAAAATTTTTTACTGAATGTATTACATCTGATCTGAAACATAAACTAAACAAGAGGCTCTCGAGACCCTTGTATCGCTCTTTCGAACCACGGCTGACTTAGACGGTCAAAATTATCCAGATGCTACCGGGTATCATTTCGAAGTATGTTAATGTTATACAGTTATTGACTGGGTCCGAAAACAACAGCTGTTTTGTTTGACCCGAGGACTGAACTGTTACACGAAGCCGAAGGCTGAGTGAAACAGTTTAGTCAGAGGGTCAAACAAAACAGCTGTTGTTTTAGGACCAAGTCTATGTTAAAAAACGGATAACAGGAAACACCTACAATCATGGCTGAAAATGGCTATAACTGTTTTGTTATACCTTTTCATGTTCAATGAATACGCTCCATTTCATCTGAATACAATTCACCTCGCCAATTCGGTTATGCAGACGACATGAGACCATGTGATAAGGACGTGATATTTTTGAACCAAGCAAAATAAGGCAGGTGGTCAACAGATCGGTGTCGGTCAACAGACTGAAAACTGTTGACTGGTCAACAGATCGTTTTTTGGTTTGAGAAATAAAACAGACAAATTGTCGATTTTTCCCCAATGCATTTATATAAGGAAAATATTATAAGGTATAACAAACCTTGATGTAATATGGTCCAAATTAAACTAAATTCTTCGTTGGCAGCATTTTCGGATGGAGTGCAGACCTACTGTCACTTTTATTGAATTGGACCATATAAGGACCATTGTGCCTAAGTTGGGTTCCAATTGGCCGAGTACTCTCAGAGAAGAACATGTTTGAATATGTTTTCCATAGGATCCAATGTTAGAACGAGCGGCACTCTTGAAGTGGGATAGACTTGCCGGACACATTTTTAAATGAGACATCCAAATGAATATTTGGCCAAGGTTAATTTCCAATTGGATTTTCGGCTTCAGAGAAAATCTTTGAATGATTTCTATAGTGTCAATTTTTAACTACATGTGTGTTCCAGGATTGCGGCAATTTTGTAAGTTATACGGCCTCACTGAACACAATTTTTGTTTCCAAGTATTCTAATAGAGACTATTATGACAGAGTAGGGATCCATTTGTCTAAGTAATTGAAGAGGAGAAAATCTTTGGAAATATTTCCCCAAATGGTCTATTATAAACATGTTCCATGCTGGAGGCCATCTTTGAAATGAAAAGTTGTGGATTTGCCGGACATATTTTTAAAGGGGACTTTCAAAAAGACTATTGTTACCAAGTTTGTTTCCAATTAGATTTTTGGTTTCAGAGGAGAAATGTTTGAATGCTTTCCCATAGGATCCAACGTGAAACTATGCTCTTGTTGGTGACCATCTTTAATGTGACCAAACTTGCCACACACGTTGTTCAAAGGGACCAACTTACACCAAATGGTGGAACAAGCTCATTCTGGTTATCGCCAGATGAGCAAAAACCGGTTAAGCCATACCGCTGATTTTTGCAAGTATCGGTATCAAATCAGGCTAGTTTTTACTAGTGCCGGTAAAAAGATTCCATCGTTGTTTACGTTTGTATCTTAATTGTGTATTTGTTGAGGATGTATTGGTAAACTGTAACCTGTGATGAGGTTTAAATAAAATCATTATAGTTATTTCCTGGTCCCTTTTCCTTTTGAATAGTTTCAAATTGCTAATTTCCTGGTCCCTTTTCCTTTTGAATAGTTTCAAATTGCTAATCAGATTTTCGTCAGTAACGCAGGGTACGTATAAATATTTTTGAAATTTAACTCTACTTTTATGTCTTAGTTTTTGATAAAGAAGTCAAAAACGAGAAAGGAGTAATAACTCTAAAATGGACAGTCGAGTTTCTCCAAGATTTAGGTTAGGTATATCTGGTCTTGCTTATGATTTACATCCGATGTCAGAGATTTGAAAATCTCTGGCGTTTTTCGAGTTATTTGCCAATTACTGCAATTCACCCTTATAACAAAAGCCATGCTGTTTGATCCCTGGTAATAACTGACACAATTGCGAAAGTAAAGATCATTGTGGTATTCAGAAGTGGTTTGAAATGTTTCAACAACAAAAAATCGACGACAGACAACAGACGCCAAATGGTAGCATAAACTCGCCTTGCCTTTTAGGCTAGGTTAGCTCAAAAGCAGTTTCCACTCAATATGCACTTGCTGTAATCCACTGCTGGCGAGAACATTTTTGTAACACATCTTTTAAGATTAATATTTACAATTGTTAATGAATTATTTGTTGTTTTTGACTCCATGACATTGCATGATTTTATTTACAGATCTTCTTTCTTTCATTTTTGTTGAATATCAACAGAGAAGAAACTATTAACCTTCCCGTTTGACATGTTTTTTCCATTTTTCAAGAACCATATCTCATTTTTTTTAATGATTTCTGTGTATCAAGAGTACTTTTTCACTAATAAAGGAATCACATTTCAATACCTAACATATTTATGTCTTCCTTTGTTATGATATAAAGTTTGATCATTATTCTTATTATCTTATTTTTTTTCCTGTCTTATACCAACTTCATTATACTTGATCCCAAATTAATCAAATTCGACAAAATTAAGCGAACAATAAGGGGAGTTCATATACATGTCATATATCTATAAATTATAAATTTTGAACTCTCATCATATAAAATTTTCAAGTAAATTTTCCGTGGCTGGAATTTTTTCTTGTCATAAATTTGCTGTCCGATTTTCTCCTACACGATTTTGAAGTGTATGGAGTATATACAATATACAAAGCTATATTTTCTACAATATACAATCAGCGTTGAAGTTGTATGGGGCTTTCTTGAAGTATTTTAATTCTTAGATATGATAATAAAGAGTTGCAAGCTGTCAACTTTGCAACTCAAAAATAACTACATACTTAAAGGAGCCTAAAGGGCTCACCTGGCATTTGTGCATTTTTGGGGGAAATTTTGTAACTCAAGTTTCTTACAGCTTTGAAATAATAGAAAAAATATAGCTAAGCAAAGCATGATATGATCGAGGCAAAGTCAACAAAGTTTTGTCAGAATTTATACCGGGACATAGTTCTGTGCAACTTATATTCATATCCTATGAAAAATAAAAAATAACCTTTCTGATCTGTAAGATAACTTAGAAACCGTGATCCGATAAAAAAATACAACAACTGATTTTTAGAGAAATTGAAATTCTTGCTCCTTTATAGTAAAACATGAGAACTACATAAAATCCGTTGAAATGTCACGAAACGCTTACTATGAGAAATATCGAAAGAAAAATCCCACAGAAACCTGATGAATGAAAAATTAGCTTTAAGAAAAATTACAGTCTTTGGCTCCTTTAATTCCTTTTTATCTCAGAAACAGTAAGAGCTACACCAAATCCGTTGAATTGCTATCAAAAGCTTACAAAAATGGAAATCCAAAGAAATAATCACAAACAAAATCAGATGAAAAAAAATCAGAAAACGCACCATAGGTGCGAAAGCAGAGTTGCGAAAATTTGTTATTTTCATAAGTACATCATCGGATAGGCAAATAGTTGTATATAAGCATACAAATTGTCTAATTTGGACCGCTATGGGATATCTGTTTCTCACATGACAACAGATCTTTCCCTTTAAAGCTTAATTGTTGTTTCCTCTACCGAATTTGACTTTACTACCGGATTTGACATGTTCAACACGGCGGGTGTCTTATAAGAAGCAGGAGATGCTGACTCTACCGGTGCACCTGATCTCACCCTTGGTTTTATATTGGGTCCGTGTTGTTCATCTTTGTGTGTGAGTGTCTTCATTTTTCTTTTCTGTGCTGTACCCATGTTGTGTCTTTGTTTTTTTCTGCCTTTTTTGTTTCTGGTGTTGCCATTGTCCTTGGATTGTTCGCTTTTAGATTGACGGTTCGGTTCTCACTTATTTTTCAATCAGAGATTTATATTGGAACTTTTGAGGATGTTTGACTTTGTCCTAACTTGACTAAAAATTTGGCAGAGGTTATAATCTAGGTGAAACAAACTGCTGATAACTGCATGGGGTCAAAACATTCCAAGTCCCTTTCCAAAAAAAACTTTGGGCAGGGGTTCCCCTTAAAATTAAGTTTTTTATTATTGCTCATATTGTATAAGTATGTATCAGAATCCTATTTTTTCTAAAAAATTCTGTTTCTAGTTTGGTATACATGGCAACCAAAAGCTCCACTATCCATTACAACTCATTTCAGACCACCTCTAAAAAAATTGGGGCAGGGGTTCCCCTTATAATCCAGGTTACATAACATATTGCTGAAATCAAAACATTCCAAGCATCCCTTTAAAAAAATGGCAGCGGTTCCCCTTTTAATCTAGTTTATACATATTTCTAAAATTGTGAAGAAATATATAAAGCAGAGTTTTTTTCAAAGATTCAGTGTTCTGGTTTGGTTTCCATGGTAACTGAAAGCTCCACTATCCATTACAACCAATTTCAGACCACCATTCAAAAAAATTTGGGCAGGGGTTCCCTTTATAATCAAGTTTATACATATTGCTGAAATCAAAACATTCCAAGTCCCCCTTTCAAAGTCAAAATTTGTAAGAGGTTCCCCTTATAATCTAGTTTATACATATTTCTAAAATTGTGAAAAAAATATGTAGCACAATACTGTTTTTCTCAGATTCAGTGTTCTGGTTTGGTTTCCATGGCAACTGAAAGCTCCACTATTCATTAAAACCCATTTCAGACCAGCATTAAAAAAAATGGGCAGGGGTTCCCCTTATAATCTAGGTAATATGCATTGCTGAAATCAAAACATTCCGAGCCCATCCCCTTTTTTCATAAGAAAAAAAAAATGGCAGGGGTTCCTCTTATAATCTAATTTACAATGCTACAGAAAATATGTAGCAGAACACATTTTTTTAAAAGATTCAGTGTTCTGGTTTGGTTTCCATGGCAACTGAAAGCTCCACTATCCATTACAACCCATTCCAGACCACCATTTAAAAAAAATTGAGCAGGGGTTCCCCTTATAATTCAGGTAATATGTTTAGCTGAAATCAATGATTTACAAAAAAATGAGAATACACAAATGTATTTTTCTTTCATCTAAGATTTTATTTCTACTGGACATTGCAAAGCACTTTTAGTAATATTGAATACTTCTTCAAATTAAATTAATTACCTCCCTTTTTTAAATTTTGACTTTTCAATATATCTTTTTTTTACGTTATTGTCATCCAAAACAAGTGTGTTGGTGAATATAATAGGAACTTTGAAATGAATTCACATGTAAAAGCAATATAATAACTTTTGCATGAACAATAAAACTTTTTTTTAGCTTTTTTTGTTATCAAATAATACCAAAGCTGTGATTTTAGGCTTTATTGAAATGTTTAATTTTTGTCACATTTTTTGAAGTTATGACCTTGACCTTTGTCACACAAACCTCAAAATCAAATAGGGTTCCTCCTCTGATCATAATTCATGTCTATGCCAAATTTCATTTGGATGTGTAATGTGGTTCTGGAGATATTGTGTGGAAACGGATAAGTCAAATTTTTGTTCTATTTCTAGAAGTTGTGACCTTGACCTTTGTCGCACAAACCTCAAAATCAATAGGGATCTTCCTCTAATCATAACTCATGTCTGTGCAAAGTTTCATTTGGAGATGGCATGTGGTTCTCAAGATATCATGCGGAAACCAAAAGTTGACGCCCGGACGCCCGGACGCGCAGACGCCCAGACACCATTCTTCAAATTATAAGCCGAGTTCGACTTCGTCGCAAAAATCATATTAAAAAAAGCAATTTTTGCCCCCTTGACCCCATATAGCTCTGAAACGGTAAGAGCTTCGCAAAAGCAGGTGCATTTCAATTTGGTTTTGTTTGGCCCCTTATGCTCGGAAAGGAAACGAGATATAAAAAAAAATCTGATGGTTAAGCGTAATGTTAATTTGTCATAAGGAATCCATTGCAAAAAGGGGATATCAAAACCGTAATGAAAATGATAAATAGAATTGAGATTTGCCATTTTGTCCCGATTTATCTCATGAACGGTTCACGGAAATCCGTTGACATACACTAGGATTGAAATATCCTCAGGAACACACGACAGAAATCTCGTCAAAATCCTATAGCAATGAATAGTCTACTACCAAATACTAGTATATGAAAACACTCAATTTGGGGAGCAGAGCACCCCAAAAAATCCAAGCCCTTCTTATGTGCCTTTTAATTTTTTTTTAAAACTGGCCAACCAGAACTTATATTATCGCATAGAAATGGTGTCTTTACATAGGAGAAATGGGATTTACTTGATAGAGTTATCTTGTATACTACTCAACAAAAGAAAGATACACAGGTTTTATCAAAAAATAATATTTTACTCTGTGGAAGAAAACCATAACTTATAGACAAATTGCGTTTTTCGTACGTAGAGTTATCATTATGTCCAAAAATGTCTCTTAAAATTTCTGAACCTTTCTGGTCACGGTGAAGGTCATTATCCGAAATTTCTGTTCGTACCGGTTCGTCACATTTCCGAATAGGCTGCATTGAAAATCTTTTGCTATGACGACAATGATTCCTCGGGCCTATTTTCTGTTTTCAACTAATGTTGTCGTAAGTGAAACACTTGTTGTACAATCTTGACTTACTCGCGTCTCACGGGACCCACTGCCACGTGATTTATCATTCGATAAGCATGTTCACCTTACATAATTCATAAGTTTCTAGTGTGTTCTTCTTTCACATAAAAAAAATGTGAAGGAATAAATCAACATTGACGGGCTGACCTCGCGAAGTCATTGTTCACTTTGATTTCAGATTAAATGGGACATCGAAATGAAAAATTGCATGCAGTTTTTTTTTCTTTACCAGTCTTATCTGTGGGGTAATTTTAACATTTCTTCAACCCATTGCGATATATGAACAACACATAAACCGGTTTAACCCTACCGCTGGCTTTTGCTAGTGCCGGTACCAAGTCCGGCTGTCCTAAGTCCCTATCGCTGTTTAAGTTTGTCTTCTGTCTTATTTGGGTTTCCTGGCAGATTATGGCATGAAATTATAATTATCAGCCATTGTAGATGTTTCCTGTTGTCCCTTTTATTTCAGAAACACACTGGTATAGTACATCAATTACAACTTTACGAAAAGTCCCTCACACTTGTTATTTATCCAAAGAGTCTTGTGCAGAAGAAACATGTAGCATAATTTAAAAGATTGAACATTTATGCATAAATGAGGATATTAGTTTTTCAACAAGATTTTTCCATTCAGAATCCATATTTTTAATATTACAAAAAATGTATAGGGAGAGTAATGCAAATTTGATACATAATATCATCGGTGGTATTTTGCTGTCTTTTTATTTAAATGTACATGTGTTGTTTTCATTGCCGTGTTATTGAAACTGGCCGAGTACTTTAATTTAAGCTTCTGTCATATATATGATATTTTGTCATCAAAGAACCCTCGTGTTGGTGATTTTCTTCCTCTTATCAATCCAGAAGAGCTCGCAATTACGGATACTACATACATTTCCACATGATGGCGGCCTCGTTCCTTGACCTCCATCTTGAAATAGACAACAAGGGACCATTACAAACTAGGCTATATGACAAAATGCGATGACTTCCCTTTTCTTTGTAGCAACATTCAAAAATCGCCAGGATACGGCGTTTTCAACTGCCAACTTATTCACAACACAAGGGCCGTTGGTCGATACAGTGACTACTTTGAAAGAGCTCAATTGCTTACAAATAGGTACCTTAAAGACATATCCTACTATTTAAACTCCCAATAATATCTTTTTGATATTCCATCTGTACTTACTTTATGAAAAAACCTTTACATAAATCTAAAAAAATTAGGGGGTTACCGACCTAATTTCAGAGCTATGACGTCATCTTAATTTACCTGTTTTGAAGGTATCAATTATATACTATTTGGCCTATATTTTCACTATATTTCTAGCTTCTAATAGACAAAAATTGTTTTGAATGTTTCGTGGTGTATAGAAATCAATATATTATTACAAAAGGAAACAATATGCAAATTGTGGGCTAATCAGCATAATTTTTAATTTCCCGCGATTTTTGTTGGACACTCATAATAAGACAAAATCGGTGATCGCAAAAAATTGACCAATGATAATTTGATAATATTTTCACAGAAGATAGAGACTAACCTTCTCAACGGATTAAGTAAATAAAAAGATAGGGTCACCGAATCAGGGAAAAAAATATTTGCGAAAAACATGTCAGGAATGAAAATGGCGGGAATAATATGGCGGGTTTTTTCTTCATACCGATAGCAATACCTATTTTATGGACTTGAATCGCAGAAGACGATCACAATAAATACCATATTTTTGTATGAATATTTAATAACATAAAGAGTGAGTGTCGTTTTCTTTTATTGATATAATGTAAGCATAAATATACATTTACAGGACACAAAAACAGGATAAAACTCGTAAGGGGAAATTTAAGACTAATAGCAATATTTAACGAATATAAACATGTTAGAAGTCATTCGTCGTTTTACGAAATGAATTTTATTTTATTTTATTTGATTTTATCAATTTCTGTAGGCGGGATTAATGAGGAAATAATAAAAAAAAAAGTGTACTAACTAAAAGGACACGTACATAATCCAGTGAGATTTTGTACATAAGTTTGAATTCTAATTAAAATGTTTTCTTTGAAATTGTAAATTTAATTAAATATAATATCAGAATCCGTGGAAACCTATTTAATGAAGAGGGTTCACGCAGTATTTAATTAGAATGTGGCCTTTTTTATTCTGTGTGTGTTAGAACTGACCCTTACCATGCTAACGTCGGTCTGTGTTACGGAAGGAAAGAAATTCGCGGGAATTTTGCGACGTCATAAATGAATTACAAAACATTAAAGCTCAAGTTCGCGGAAATTTTCTGACGTCATAAAAGATTTACGAAACAGTGACGTTCAAAAGCAGAATGCGCAGAAACAATAGTAGGATTTGTCTTTAAGCAAGGGTATGTTGCCCATAGCTTGAAGTCATCATTAAAGAAGTTTAACGGTCAACATCACGATCTTGTGGACCGCTATGGGATATCTGCTTTCCAGATGACAACAGATCTTTACCTTTACAGCTAAAGTTTGCTTTTCCTCTACCGTATTTGACTTTACTGCCGGAGTTGATAGGTTTATCACGACGAGTGTCTTATAAGAAGCAGGAAATGTTTACTCTACCGGCACACCTGATCTCGACAATGGTTTATAAGAAGCAGGAAATGTTTACTCTACCGGCACACCTGATCTCGACCATGGTTTTTTTTATGCATGTTGTTCATATGTTTGTGTGTCTTCGTTTTTTTTTCTGTCCTGTACTCTTGTCGTGTCATTGTTTCTTGGTGTTTCCGATGTTGCCGTTGTCCCCGGGTTGTTCGTTTTAGATAGATAGATAAAACTTTATTTTGATTCGGCATATTATATAACATACATTTACCGAATACATAAAACATATAACTAATATCAAAATAACAAAGAATGAACATATAAAACAAGTTTACATATATATAAGATATAAGTTTATATGTTTTTAGACTTACGGTTCGATTCTCACTTAATTTATCCTTTTATGGCATATATCCTCTTATGCACTCAATAAAGATATTGAATTTTGAGTCTTGAAAATCTTTTTGTCCAGGTGACACCTTTACATGTTTATGCTCTAAAGTGTCGATATTTGCTATTCGTTAGCTCATTTGATTATTGTCTCGTTAATCTGATTTCAAACTCATAATATTTTTTTCCGTAGGATCAAATGTTAAACCTTTGTGGCGAACATGATTGCTCACGGATCAGAAGTCAAATATATTTTGTAAATGAATTTTCATACTTTCAAGAAATAAGACTATTTATATATTGGAGTAAAGTTTGGTTCCATTTCCGTCAGCAAATTCACTGGAGATGACCAAAATATTGTGTTTCCATTGTATCCACGTTAACTTAAGGTAAACTATTCATACACTTTTCCTAATAACATCCATGACAAATTGAGTTTAGTTTATGCATTGTCACTAGGTATTTAGTCAATTTTTGTGAACTTATAAGATATAAATAAGTAACGTTGTCGGCATTATCGTCTTCGTATAGTGAAATAAACAACGGCATTCAACATTCCTCCCACTACAGTGAAGATGAATGCAACATAATTGATATTATTCGGTGGAGCAGGCATCACTCCCTCGATGGCAGTCAATACAAACTGGATGAAGTGAACAATAACATACATAGACAATTTTACAGCTAGGCGAGTTGTGTTCACACCTGATTTTTTCAAGGTCCTTGTAGCTTGTCTCCCTCTCAACCATGTGCAGACAAACATGATACAGTACAGCCCTGTCATCAGCACGAATGAGGCGATAACAACAGAGGGTGTTAAGCCGTAGTCCCAGGATGAGAAACCCCTAGTCTTCAAGAAATTACAACTGAAAGAAAAAAAAACAACATTTTTATTGTTACCACATTTTGATAAAGTATTAAAGTCGTAATAAATATAAAATATAAAATTGACAATAATATTATATCAACCTAAGTTGATTTTTGTATCTTATCTCTTTCATCGGGGAATAATTCGTTATCATTTCATCTTTTTTAAACATTGTGTGAGCCAGATACACAAATACACTTGAGTGCAAAACATGTAACTTGGAAATATCAACTTTTTTCTGTTTATTTTGTTAAGAATTACATTTTTGCGTAGTAGTATATAGGTGGTTACAAATTATTATTTGACGTGGTGGATGTGGTGGATCACCGGAAGTGACGTCACTGGAAGTGACGTCACTGGAAGTGACGTAGACCGGAAATGACGTGACGGAAGTCACGTGACCGGATGTAGAAGTGTTTTTACTGCGCTTGCGCAACTGGAAGTCCAATACGGGCCTATTGACCGGAAATGACGTGTTGAAATAGTGCAAGACCCCGCATAGTGGTAGTTGTAAGCAGTGCACTGTCTGAGAAATACATGGTACCGCTCAAAACAAATAATGAATTTATCTAATGTTGGAGACAGAACACTGCTTACAACTACCACTATGGTTAGGGTTACGGTTAGCGTCAGTGCTAGGATTACGGTCGGGGTTAGATTATAGATAGGATTAGGGTTATATCAAAGTTAGGGTTAGAGTTAGGGTTAGGTTATAGATAGGGTTAGGGTTAGATTATAGATAGGGTTAGGGTTTGATTATGGCAAAGAGAATTAGTATATTGTATTTTTTTTCATTTCTAAGCTGGCAACAGCAGAAGCTATATCCAAATATGTAGAAGCAGCAGCAGCAGCAGCAGCAATATAGTGAAATGAGCACGCGAGCACAGCCAAAACCATACTAGTAAACCACTCGTGAGTCAGTCTTGTGAACGTATTAAAGATAGACATTTTGCAAAATGAAACTGTACTTAAAGCTTCACTTATTATAATTTTCTCATTCGTTTAACGAATCACGAGGGGTGAAGACCTCTGGAATGTACCATTGCGATAGCTGTAATTATCATTCCAACCGACAGTTCAATCTTCGACGTCACGAACAATTGGTTCATAATATAAAGCAAGAGATGGACAGACAGCAAGATATAGAAACGGAGTCTGACATATCCGAGGAAAGCAATGCTACTGAAGAACGAGAGTATGCTACGGATGAAGAATCTAACAGAAGAGACACACGTTGGGCATCACCATGGGATATAGTAGTAACCAAAGCCAGGAAGTGTAATCAGTCCGAATACCAACAAAGGGTTGGAAAATACATTGAAGATGAACATGAAGAAGACAAGGCACGCCAACTTGCATTTGAAGACCTGTACAAGGACTACAAAGACAAAATGAGGGACGTTTATCTACAGGGCATATTCTGGAATGCAAATATGCGGAAAGACCCAGTGCATAGAAAGATCAAGAAGA
>MJUU01004949.1:70348-91007 GCA_002080025.1 Modiolus philippinarum | reverse complement strand
AGACAGTTGGGATTGGGAGGAAGGGGAAATGCGGCCTATCCTTTGGATAGCCAGTCACAAGCCTGGTGAAACGCAGAGTGACCCTTCATGGATCGAGAAAATAATGGCTGGGTTCACTCGAAATTCACAACATGATTTTTTTCTTATCTTGAAGCAACAGCAGCAGCAGAAGCCCCACCATCCTAGCGCAGCAGCAGGCAGAAGCCCCACCACCCTAGCGCAGCAGCAGCAGCAGCAATATAGTGAAATGAGCACGCGAGCACTGTCTAAAACGTACTCGTGAGCCACTCGTGAGTCGTGTGAACAAACTCGTGAGTCATGTGAGCAGTCGTGAGTAGTATCATTAAAACATCGCCTAAGCCTCGGACAAAATCAAGATCAGACGAACGCGGACGTGATAGAAGACATCCTTAAAAATGCCAAACAACGAAAACTTCCGAAAACATCCGAACGACCACGCCCGAATCGTTCCGACTAGGGAAAACCTCGACTTCCGGTTAACTCATGGGGCTACACCCAATTCCGGTCGCGCATGCGTACTATATTAGGTCACACAACACCCCTGCAGGGTCACGTGTTGTTCCAACACGTCATTTCCTATCAACATGCCCGTATAGGGCTTCCAATAAGACCACTAATGGTTTACATATGGGGCTACGCCCACTTCCGGTGGCGCATAAGTTATGTAAGAAGGTTATACGAAGCCCCTGCGGGGTCACGTGTTATTCCAACACGTCATTTCCTATCAACATGCCTACTTACAGGAAATAAAAAACCTACTTCCGGTTAACAACTGGGGCTACGCCCACTTCCGGTCGCGCATGTACACTGTAGTAAGGTCATACAACACCCCTGCAGTGTCGCGTGTTGTTCCAACACGGTATTTCCTATCAACATGCCTACTTACAGTAGATACACATCCACTTCCGGTTTACATATGGGCTACGCCCACTTACTGTCGCGCATGCGCGCTCCACTAAAGTCACACAACACCCCTGCGGAGCCTTGCCCTCTTCCAACACGTCATTTCCGGTTAAAATGGCTACTTACAGTAGATACACACCTACTTCCGGTCTATACCTGGGGCTACGCCCACTTCTGGTCGCGCATGTACATTGTAGTAAGGTCACACAACACTTACTTGCACTATTTCAACACGTCATTCCCGGTCAAAAAGCCCGTGTAGGGCTTCAAAAAGGCTACTTCCGGTTGCGCACGCGCAGTAAAAACACTTCTACATCTGGTCACATGACTTCCGCTTCCGGTCACGTTACTTCCGTCACGTCATTTCCGGTCTACGTCACTTCCAGTGACGTCACTTCCGGTGATCCACCACATCCACTACGTCAAATGATAATTTGTAACCACCTATATACTACTTGCGTTTAAAAAAACGAACATGCATCAAACTGATGTTTGAAGTTGTAAAAATAATTTCCCATTTCCAAAACCTTTGCATTATATACTTCTATGCATTACTTTTCAAACACTTCAAAGATGTATTTTGTTTTTTTAAGTTGTTGCCATTTGGTCTGATACTTACATTTTTAAAATGGAATGCATGTAATACATGCAATGCAAAGAGGCAATTTAATTCTGTAGAACACATACAAATCACTAAATATAATTTAAACAATTAATATATTGTTTGATTTTAGGTTATTGCGTAAGAACTGGTGCTGAAAAGAAGTATGGTCATTCAAGCGTGAATTTCGTTCCAATTCGGATCGTTTTCAGAATATGCGCAAATGTTGTCTATAATCGTGGAAGGTGCTCTGGTAGGTGTACTTCTTAGAAATAAAAAAGATATATGCCACACTTATATGTTTTCTGACGTATAAGAAATTGGACATTGTTGTAAATAGCCTTTTGTATCCGTTTTAGCCGTTTTAGAAGATGGTACTACCCAAAGGACATCTACAACCAAAACCATTTTTGTTGCGAATGTATAACATTTCTGCATTTCAAATTGCAGTTAATCTTTTTTTGGTTCTAGGGTCCTATACAACGAATTTCAAGGAAAACCAACAAAAATTGTCAGAATCTGTCAAAAGTGCATTCTCACCGTGATCAATACAACATGTGGGGACGGTGATTGGTAGCATACCGGGGACGGTGATTTTGAAGCGGGCAGAGTCATGTATGTTGGCTTTTTTGTGTAATTTCTAACAGATTTTGCAATAATTGGTCATTTATGTAGTTTGAACGGAACATTAGGATTATTTACGAATTGATGTAGCCTAGTTTCCATGCTCAATACGCCCTAAAAGTATGCAAACACTTAACGAATGCACAAGAGGGTAGCGAATCTAGACAACGGAACCTACTTTTTCGCTTGTTTTCATGCATTCTACGTCTATTGAACCTGTCATTTTTACTCCAGCAAATGTAATAGAACGAGAAAGGTTTCATGTATCGTCAGAATATCTCAAAAGCATGATGAAAGGTTGTTTTCAACGAAAATGTAATGTTGCGTATGGGGACGAAGATCACAGCATCGCATTGGGACGGAGATTTATTTTTGTATTTTTTAATTTCATGTAGAAATGAGACCTTCTGTGGTGGATTTTGTTCAACAATTCCCCTATTTTTCCACTTTTTATTGCCCTTAAATTTCCTAATGGAAAACGGTAAACTGTCGGCCAGACCCCAAAAATCATATAATATAATAGGCACTAAAGTTACATATACATAAAAAATATATGACAGAGATGGTGAGTTTTGGGACACTTGTAATCTCCCGGTGAATTCCGGGTTTTGATCTCCGTTGTCAAGACACGTTGGTCAACGACGGTTTGGAGCCAAATCCGTCTTTGACGTTTGACAAATTCAAGTATAAAACTGTCACTTATATTCAAATGACGAAATGCCTTTAAAATATCTCCTTGATAGAGAAAGTTATATTCAGTCACTAAAGCCATCATTATTATCAGCCTGTAAAATCGTAAATGCCTTAAATGCAAGTTTCGGAAAAAGAAAAATAACGAATGTAAATATGACAAAGTAAAAACTTTTAAAAAAAATGGTAAACAAACAAAAATATATATCGTTCACCGTGGCTGATATAGGCAGTCCAACTTACCTAAAATGTTTAAGGATCTCAATTTCGAGTATGTCAATATAGACTTCTATGTCATATGGTCTAGTGGTAGAAAAAGGAAGGGAAACGGGGAATGTGTCAAAGAGACAAGGACCCAAAGGGGAGTAATAACAACTCAAAGCCACCATAAGATCTTCAATGAATGGTGAGGAAACCCCACACCCAACGGCAGGTCCGAGTCTGCCCCTAAATAAAGAGTAATCAAGTTCAGCGAAATAAATATCATCCTCGACTCCTATAGACCTAGAAAACAGACAAGACACACATAAGCTTAATAAATTTACAGACTTAGGACAGGCGCAAACCTGCTGTGGTGGGGTTAAACCAGTTTTATTGGGCCCAAACCTTCCCCCTAGCTAGTGTTATAAACAAAAAAAGAGCAACTAGACTGAGTCAGTTGTGAAAAATGAAACTGAAAGAACTAAATATACGGACATAAACATGAAATTACAAAAGACTACTAGCAATTAACTGACATAACAGCTCCAGACCCATTACCAACTGACAAATAAAATTATGTACCCTCAATATACAGCTTCCACCAAGATCCCTTCCCGTGAGGAGTTAAGCATAATGATTTCATGCATATACCAGAATACATAAACAGACAAGACACACAATGGCTTAATAAATTTCCTGACTTAGGACAGGCGCAAACCTGCTGCGGCGGGGTTAAACTAGTTTTATTGGGCTCACACCTTCCTCCTAGCCAATGTGATAAATAAAAAGTAGTAACAACAGTAAAATTCAGTTAGCAACAGGACTGAGTCAATTGTGAAAAATTAAACTGAAAGAACTAAATATACGGACATAAACATGAAATCACAAAAGACAACTAGCAGTTAACTGACATGCCAACCCTCTAATAGCCAGTATGGATGTGATACACACCTATACTTGTCATTTTTTTTTGAAGTGGACTATATAAGACTATTGTGTCTAAGTAGGTTTTAAGCGGTCACGTCGTAGTTCAGATGAAAAGCTCTTTAAATCGTTATCCATAAGATCCAATGTCAAACTATGTAGCCCGTTGACGATTAGGTTTGATGAAATGCAGACTTGCCAGACCAATTTTAAAAGTGACCTAGGAAGGATTAGGGTCTTAAGGTTTCGTTCAAGCTGGCTCTTTGGTGTCAGTAGAGAGATAAAGGAATTCCTTCCAATAGTGTTCAATGTTTAACTTTGTTTTCCATTGGCAGCACTCTTAGATGAAATAGTGATTTTCCGGACACCTTTTTGAAAGGGGCCAACTAAGGACAATTGTGAAAATTTTGGGTTTTAATATGGCATGCAGTTTCGTGGGCTTTGAGTGTGTTCTCCCAGAGTTTATTCTCCCTTTCCCAATTTTTTGCTTCGGTATGCGTTTGCCGTTGTATATTAATACCCGGTTTATTTCACTGCATGCATACATACATACATATATGCATATGAATGATTTAGTTACATTTTTATTTAGCAAAGTGTTTGATGTCATGATCCCAAACAGCAAGTTTCAAATGTCTTTTTTTTCTTTTTTGTTCTGTTTGTTTGTGTATATTCTTTTTTTCCCCTGCTTATTCTCTATTTTTATTTATCTTTCATCCCATTTTGGATTTACTCTGCCTGATTTATATAAAAAATAAAATATTCATTAAAATTATATTTAAAAAATAGTTCAATAGTATTAAATCATTGATGGGCTACAAACCATTTCTATAAAATATTTGAATTTGAAATTTATTTCATTTTTAGTCATTTTGGTATATATCAGAATATTTTCACTTTAATTCATATTAAGTCTTTTTTTATTTTTTAGAATCAACATTATTCACCCATTGTAAAGTATACTTTATCACTATATATCTTAAGGCCATCTTTGACTACAGTGCGTAATGAATTTAGGAGCTTAGAAAGGGGTTTTGTTGTGTCTCTTTGTATGGTACATGTAGGGAATTGATGTAACTTAGGTACCCAGGTTTTTTCTACACTCAAATTGATATCTCAAGAAGACAATTATGATTTGTTATTGTTTATGTAAAAGAATGGATAACAGGAAACACCCACAGTGACTGAAAATTATAATTACATGCCACAATCTGTCATGGAACTACACATGAAAAACACGAATAAGACAAGAGACAAACGTAGAAAACAATAGAAACTCAGGACAGCCGGACTTGGTACCGGCACTAGCAAAAGCCAGTGGTAGGGTTAAACCGGTTTAGGGGCACCCAAACCTCCCATTCATCTTTTAGTATGCCCCCTTGGTATGGTGGAGAGTTTGTATGTGGGGCTGCCAAATGAACTATCAATGTCATCTCCTTCATTGAGCAATCAATGTAGTGACTTTTAAATGGCATACTAAGTATTTTGCAATCACCATATTCCAACCAAAAATGACTTTTGTGAAAAAGTTCGGTTTTAGACAGACTAAAGGATCTTTGAATTCTCCTTTACCGTCCAATGTTAAAACTATGTGTCCCGCTGGATGTTATCTTGCATATGATGTATATTGATTGATTTAAAGTGTCGAAGTAGTTTCAGAGTAAAAGATCTTTTAAAAAAAGAATAGCAAAATATACTAAAGATACTGTAAATTTAGTTTCATGACATAGCCATTTCGGCAACTAATGTCTCTTCAGTGCAGATAAAATCAAAATACTTGGAAGACCATAATCCAAAAATTTGTAAATGTAAAATCTGATACAGCACAAATAACCAAAACGATCAAATGGAATGCCAGGTAAGGACAGAGCTATGCAAGAGATAGATACTCCTTAGTTTTAAGCAATTTTCTAAAATTTATATATTGCAAGTTTTCAGATAAAATCGGATTTCAGGTCAGCGCCGACGCACTAACTACTGAGTTGTTGAATGCCCTCGGGAACTAACAGTCAATCAGCGGAGGCATCGTATATAAATGTATTTTCTCACAGGGGCCGTTGCAAAACTAAGTTCATCACTGTTGTAACGGTAATGTGTTTTCCATTGGCGGTCATTTTGGATAAGATACAATGTACACACGTGCCGCACATGATTTATAAAGGGGAATTGGTCGTCTTGATTTATAGACACTCTGACTTTACAAAGGTACCACTAAGAAACTATCGTGACCAAGTTTTCGCCAAGTACGAAAGGACTGAGATGTTTGAATGAATTACCAATCAAGAGTCTTCCCCATCATATTCAATGTAAAACTGTATACCCTGCTTGCAGCCATCTTGAATGAGATGCGGAAATAACGGACACTTCTTGTAAAGGGGACTATACCAAAAGTCCATTGTGACCAAGTTTTCTTTCAGTTAATACAGTGGATTCTTTGATGTTTGAATAAAAAGCTTGCGACGGACGGAGGGCTTACAAATAGTGTTGGTAATTAAGCTCACCCTGACTATTCCAGGTGGACTAAACACTTAATATCCTTTAAAGTAGTGGGGTCAGAGGAAGATCATTTTATTTTCATGGGGGATGGTTGGGCGATTTTGTTAATAAGTTAATCTGGGTGGTAGTGAAAATAAATACTGTAAAAGTTTATTCGTGGACAACAATTTCGTGGTTTTTTAAGTATAATTATTTCGAGGGTACCTAAATTCGTTGTTTCGAAGTCTATGCATTAAAACTCTAGGACAAAAATGCATTATGTTGGAAGTCTAAATGTAGTAACACTCTAGGGGAAAATGTAGTTCGTTGAGACTTAAATTTCGTGGTTTTACCGAACCACAAAATCCACGAAAATTGGATCCCCATGCCAACAATAGTACTTTCAAAGTATTCTAATCTCATTGGTCATATCAATAAATTGTTTAATTTTGATTTGAAGAAAAAAGTCTTTGTTGCAAATGCAAATACATGTAAATAAACTGATGTGACATTTGTTGGAAAAAATAGGACACTAAAAGTGATCGGGCAACGGATGACAGTGATTGAACGAACACTGTGCTAGTTAATTGTTCTTCAGAAAAATTATCATATGGACATACTATCATACTTTCAAATTTGTGCATTTTATATTTCTTTTGAGTATTATCCGAATGTTATTCTGGCCAGCTGTTTGTAGTGCCCACATCTCACTATTTTTCTGACAATCGACTTGAGCGTCTGTCTATAAGTTGTATATGTCCATTGGCATAGGGCATTTACACTCAAACCGGTGCTACTGCCGTCTTCAACTTTATGAGGTTTGAGCAATTTCATTATTGAAGGCCTCATATTGACTTCAAGACAAGAGAAAAACGCCCCCAAAAAGCCGTTGTTCCATTGCGTGGTTACGTATTTGTAGAGACTTTGTCTAATGTGCATTTACACCATATTCTTTCATTGTCTATTGTCCATTTTTGTCCAAAACGAAGTGGCTAGGTATTATGTGACTTCTTCGGTTGTCTTACTTCTCAGGCCATTCTCCGAATATTTCTGACCATTGACTTTTGACTGAAATTTTCTTGGTATGCAGCCAGGTTACCATATTAATATAGTGCGACTTTGCTCTAAATTTGTGGCCATTGCCAATAACGTAGCGGGTATCATTAAGTATTCTACACACCTTTCACATCAATTTACATTATTGATTCGAATTTAATTTCATGAAAACTTTAAAGATGTTTAAATTGTTGAACATAATCCATCAATTAAGGTCTTATATCTAAAGAAAATATACTACAAAATATCAATCTCCGTCCCCATACGATGCCGTGATCTTCGTCCCCATACGCAACATTACATTTTCGTTGAAAACAACCTTTCATTATGCTCTTGAGATATTCTGATGAAACATGAAACCTCTCTTGTTCTATCACATTTGCTGGAGTAAAAATGACAGGTTCAATAGACGTAGAATGCATAAAAACAAGTGAAAAAGTAGGTGCCGTTGTATAGATCCGCTACCCCTTTGTACATTCGTTAAGTGTTTGCATACTTCCAGGGTGTATTGAGCATGGAAACTAGGCTACATCAATTCGTAAATAATCCTAATGTTCCGTTAAATTTACATCAACGACCAATTATTGCAACATCTGTTAGAGTCTACCCGAAAAGGCCAACCTACATGACTCTGCCCGCTTCAAAATCATCGTCCCGTACGCTACCAATCACCGTCCCCACATGTTGTATTGATTGGAAAAAAGTTTTGATTTAATTTTAATTTTCAGTTTTGTCGATATACATTGAAACGTGTAAATCTAACAATTAATGTGTGGCTGATTTTCATACGTATATATTGAACAGATATATCATGATAAGGAGGTGTATTTGCCAAAAATACAAGTCGCGGGGCAGTAAAATTTCCTGAGCCTGAAAGGCGAGGGAAATTTAGACCCAGGCAAATACCCCGACGTTCATGATATATTTGTTTAACTAGAAAATACGAGGGGACTTTATAAACGTAAGTGGATGATATAAATCGGATAATGGTTTTTATGAAATAAAAACGATAAGCTAGGCTATGGAATAGCCTTGGATAGAAAATTGCGTGTTTGATTGACAAGGGTGTGGTGGCTCATGATGTATTTGTATACTCCGTGTGGTGGCTCATGATGTATTTGTATACTCAAATCAATACTTGAAGTAAGCCTTTCTCGGTACTTCTTTGTAATTTCTTCTATTGGTCTGCACATGTGATAAAACAGCCACTGATTCGATCAAACCTCTAATTTTTTTGCCAACAGCAATTCAAAGTAGTTTTGTGCTTTTGTTTTTTTCTTTGCATTCTCCTAGGGTAGCTCTTTATTCAAAAAACGCAATTAAATCTCTTTCCACCTTTCATTCTCCATTGCCTAAGTACCCGGGCCTAAGTATCTCCACAAACTACAATCACGTTTTGTTTAACACAATTGAAAAGTCTTTTATAGTATTTGTATATTATTGATTATTGCACAATACCTCATCTTTATTTATTAACTTCTGGTTTTAAATTTATACATTACTGGTCTTATTCTTTTTATCATATCTATATTTATAAATCTGGCTAAGCGATATTGCAATACCAATCCCATCATCCTCTACAAACCTGTTCCCAGTACCACCTATAGTAAAGGTTTATAATACTTCCACAAGGAAACAGAAAAATTAAACCCCGCCCCGTTTTATCAGGACGAAACTGGACGCCATTTTGATTTTCGAGAATCTGAAATTCCTATTGGTTAATAGTCTTCTGCGCATGCGTTCTCCTCACTGCGCAAGCGTACTCCTCACGTCCCCCAAGAACTATCTATATAGCTAGGCTATTCCATACCCTAGCTAATTACACCGAATATGTCTATCATTAAAGTGCACAGGTGACTCCGGGACAAATACCACAGTGGAGTGGTATTTGCCAAAAAATACAACGGCTATTAACCAATCAGAATACAGCTTACTTACATAAGGTGTAATTAATAATATATATCATCCTTCCCCATGGTTATATCACCCAGCAGAGCCTTTCAGCAAAAGCCATATCCGGTTGACCCGGATTATCAGAGGTTGACCTGGATATATCAAGCGAATCTCCCAAAGTTTCAAAGGGAATAACTTTTATTCACACCGAATCAAACGGATAAACCCGGCACCTGAATAGGTTTTCAGGGGCTTTGGCTACAGAGCTGCCGGGCGCGTCCCCAGGTGGTGGATAGGGGAATGCCCTGTCTTTGCGGGGTAGTCAGGTCATAATACGGAAAGCCTGACCGCGAACCATTGTAGCCAAACTGTGTGGAGAAACGCCACGCTCCATGCAGTATAAAGACCCCTTCTATATTTCTCTAAAGAGAGCAGACGCACTGGGTGTCGTATAGAAGGCTAAATTTCCTGCCCCTACCCATTTCTCCCCTTTTCCAGTGGCAATCAAAAGTCGTTACCCCGGTTGTCCCTTCCACCTTTATTTCTTTCTTCTCTTACTTACAATATGTTTTGAATTGATTAACTTGTTCTCGTCCTGATATAGCTGAAATATTGCTCATTGGACGTTAAACTCTAACTAATCAATCAATCAATCAAACGGATAAAAATAAACATCTATTGCATTTCCTCTTTCCGAATAGATATTCAAAACAGAATCATGATTACACAAATATAAGAAAAATTGTAGAAACTGGGTCGTTGATATATCCTGCAGATCTTTGACGTTTTCAAGTTTTGACGTTATAAAAGCTCCACTGAGGAACAATAGAATATCGTAACAACCAAAGGTTGCTGCAACATTCAAAATCGACATTATTCGGAGTAGTTCGGTCAAAATATTTATCCAGTTACAAAACCTTTGTCGATAAAACGATAACAATATACAACAAAACATGTGTTTGAAACTGAAAATTTCTGAAATGTTTGTCGAATTTCCCGCGCAACTTTGGGAGAATTTGAAACCCCAGTTCAATAAATACAAATCTAAAATACAAAATAAAAAAGATGATAAACAAGTTATGGGGGTGTTTGACAGCTGATGTATTGTAAAATAT
This sequence comes from Modiolus philippinarum, assembly GCA_002080025.1. Lineage (NCBI taxonomy): Eukaryota > Metazoa > Mollusca > Bivalvia > Mytilida > Modiolidae > Modiolus > Modiolus philippinarum. The sequence continues at coordinate 80,504 of MJUU01004949.1, read as the reverse complement.
CACCCGCTTGCCACTCAAAAGATAACCGAAAGCCTAGAGGCCATGCATGAACACGGTCACATTGACACTACTACCTTCAATTGTCTTATTCCTGAAGATCCAAAACCTGGTCGCTTCTACCTTCTACCAAAAATTCACAAAAAAAAACAACTCGGGCAGATCCATTGTTTCAGCTAATAGTCACCCGACAGAAAAGATATCAGAGTCCGTTGATTTTCATCTCAGACGGTTTGTGGAAAATCTCTCCTCACATAGTCCAAGATACTATATACTGACTACCTGAAAAAAATGGAACAGCTAAATCTTCCAGAGAATACAATACTTGTCTTCATGGTGACACAAACTTTCCACATGAGGATGGCATTGCAGCATGCAAAGAAGTGTGGGAGAAACGTACAGTCATAGAACCACCTTCTTAATGTCTAGTGGAAATGCTCACATTGGTTCTTAAATAGTAACTTCACCTTCAGTGGAGAGCACTGTATGTATATCTTCAAGTTAATGGTACAGCTATGGGAAGCAAGATGGTCCCATTTTATGCCAACATTTTTGATGGGGAGCATTGAAAAAAAGTTGCTTTTAACCGCACCTAAAACACTGCCTTGATTCCGATTTATTGATTATGTTGATCATATGATACGGACACATACTCAGAAAAAAATAGACTATTTTTTTTCACGCCAATTATATTCATCCCTCCATCAAATTTACCCATGAAGAGTCAAAACCAAAAATATCCTTTCCAGATACTACCACCACTATCAAAGAGGGATCAATTTCCATGGACATATCATGATTCTACATCAGTATCTGTCACCATCAAGCTGCCACCCAAAAAACTGTTTTAATAGCATGCCATATATATAGCCCGGCAATCAGAGTAAAATGCATTTGCTCATAAGATAATACCACTAAACAAAGACTCGGGAACTTAAGCCACCATCTAAAATCGATGGGGGCGGGGGTACTCTGTCAAATTTTGAAGGGTTGAATAAAGCATGTCAACTCTACAAAGACATGCTCCTTCAATACAAAGATAAGAAAGTTAATAAAAAAGAAATCTCTTGGTCTTCGCGTATCATCCTTCGCTGGCAAAAGTTTCGAGCTTGGTCCGACATTACTGGAAGGAAATTGAAAATTGCAAAAAGAAACTATATAAAGTGTTCCCTGGGCAACCAATAATACGGGATTTCTGAGTCGTGTTCATACTGACAAACAACTCTATTATTATGCGCAAAAAATCAATACATCAATACATTGAGAGTAGCCTGGGATCCCGACCCATGGTTGGGACAGGTTTGACCAGGCTACATTGAGAGGGACTCACTAATTAATTAACACTGTTGAGCTAAGGTCGATTTATATTTAATCTGTTGTAGCGCTTCGGGTTAATTGTTTTTCGTTCATTAAAATTTAGTTAAAGAATTGTAATGGAGGAAAAATTATAATTATGCACTTCAATTTTATAAATGTTTTGTTTTTATGTGGTATATATTTCTTTCAATTGGTTAAGAATCCAGTCATTCCTTATCACTGGTATCCGAGACGACCGTTTCCGCCTTCAATTACACGAGAGTTCCTATCTCGAAAGTCCCGTATTGCTTTTAGACGACCAAAAAGCATTAAGGATACTTTGGTCCGACAGCCCGTCAAAACTTGGCCAATGCAAACATTGTGGTGACGAAAGGTGCAAACAATGTCAGCAAATGCAACAAACACAGACATTCAATAGCAAGAAAACAGGTAAGGTATACAAGGTGTTCTGCAATGTAAATTGTAAGACAATTAATGTCGTATACCTCATTGACTGTCAGGTCTGTGGTCTACAGTATGTGGGTAAAAGTGTCCAACCGTTCAACAAAAGAATGAATGGACACCTTAGTGACCTCACCAAAAACCATTCCTGCCTGTCAGTCAACATTTCAAATAACCTGGGTATTCGTTGGCAAATTTTGCATGATCAAAAGTGACCATCATTGATCACGAGCGGGTTTGGAGCGATAAACCGAGACAATTATTACATTTTTGATAACATCATTTTAACTTTGGTACTTTGTCAAGTTGAAATATATATATACATATTTGTTTAACAGGACAATTTTTGATAACATCATTTTAACTTTTGCACTTTGTCAAGTTGAAACATATATACATATTTGTTTAACAGAACAATTTTGTTATTTTAGAACTTCTGTTTACATAATTAGTAGGATAAATTCTATTTTGATATATTTAGCATTTTCATTTGCTATTAAAAGTGATAACTGAAAGCCAAGAGTAATGTACCTCCACTTATAGTCTTTCAAGAGTAACCATAGACCAAATTTATTGGCCATTTGGCTACAAATTCTACAGTTTGACAACTTAATTGCTGTTGGAAAACCGTAGAATTGGTTAAAAAAAAATGATCAATTGATATTTACCTCCGCAACTGTTGTGTTAGGAGATGAATTTTGTCACAGTGCAAGCATTTATAAACTGGAGTTTTTATTGCTTATATAGATCGAGGTGATTTCATGTTTTTGATTATTTCAAACAAATTTTAAAGATGTGAAAATATTTGTTTTGACATGTATAATCAGTTGAACATTTTTATTTATGGTTAATTCACATACTTTTGGAGATACTGGAAATCATTTTTAATATTATTTTGGTATAAAACACAAAATCAGTAATTTATTTATGGGAGATAATAAATTTACCAAGAGAGATAATAAAACACAAAAAATTATCTCCCATCAATAAAACAGGGGTTTTCACATTTTCTCTCTCAAAATGTTTTGCATGATTAAATCTTTGTGGGCATATTAAAATTTGTTAATGTAAATATCATTTACTTATATTTTTATTCATAATCTTTTTACATAAAACGATGCAAGTATTTGCAAAATTAAAAACAGGAATACCCTCATCTATGAAAGCTATTATTAAATATGAAAATACTTCCACATGCTCAACAACAAAACACACTAAAAATTATTTCCAGAGGTGAGTATCAACTTCTCAATTTGGTAAACCAATTCTACAGTTTTTTAGCAACAATTTAGTTGTCAATCTGTAGAATTGGTAGCTAAATGGTCAATAAAATTGGTCTTAGCTTACCGTTGAAGGACAGTTCAAAGACAGGAAAAGATAACAACACTTTATGAAAAGAGCTATTGAAGTAACTACAATCAGTTAAGTTTACGAAACTGTCTTACCACGAAATGCGGCTAGATCTGCCAAGGGTGAAGAGGGGAGAGGGCGGATAGTAACCATATTATATATTGAAAATATCAAACGTTCACGAGCACACAAGATTTTTTTTTTATATAATTGTTATAAAACGTCCAGACCATGGACATTTGAAACAAAAATTTGTTAGCGAACGACACATATAACACCATGTCAACAAGTAAATCCCAACTGAACATCATTCTTTTTACTGCCATTATCTATTGAAAAGCTCTTCAAAACTCAATTAAATCTGTTAAAAGTGACGACTCTTTTAAAGCCAACTTCAAACACTTTAATTCAGATAAATTTAAACAATTTTTGAGCCAAAAGTATGCCATGCTGCATGATTGGGACCAATTTAATATACTTAGTATATCTAAGTTTTTAAGTTTTATCATACAAGGACCCCGTTCACGCTTTCATGGAGCCTACTTGGCATATCTTATTTTTTGCTATTTTGTTTTACATATTTTTACTTTGCACTGGTGGATATGATGTCATTCCATAACGAATTATACCTTTTACTTTTACCTTACATCGTTACATATGAAAGCCTATTTGGGTCAAAAAGGGGAAGAAAAAAAAATATAAATCGAGGATTGCTATGTCCTTGGCACGAATTGTTAAGTCGTGCCCACAATTACTAAGTCGTAAATCGTGGCCACGAATTATTAAGTGGTGGCCACGAATTACTAATTTGTGGCCTCGAATTGTTAAGTCGTGGTCACGAATTACTAATTTGTGGCCACGAATAATTACTAAGTCGTGGCCACGAATCAGAAGTCTTAATTTGTGGCCTCGAATTATTAAGTTATGGCCACGAATTACTATGTCATGGCCACGAATCATAGGTTGTGGCCACCAATTACTAAGTCGTGGCCACGAAGTACTAAGTCATTGTCACGAATTACTATGTCATGACAACGAATTACTGTGTCATGACAACGAATTGTCAAGTCATGGCCATTAATTATTAAGTCATGGCCATGAATTACTAAGTCGTGGCCACGAATCATAAGTTGTGGCCACGAATTACTATGTCGTGGCCACGAATTACTAAGTCGTGCACACAAATTACTAAGTCGTGGCCACGAATTAGTAAGTCATTGCAACGAATTACTATGTCGTGGCTACGAATTGTTAATCGAGGCCACAAATTATTAAATGCATTGCGTACTCAGTACCTGGGATGGGAACCCCTTTTCTGGGTTTTGAAAAAAAAATACTTGCCGAATTGAGGCAAAAATTGCCACAAACGATGACACAAAGTGCATTGGTATCCACTTTATGTTGAACCACATTGGACCCTCCCCCTTTTTCGAAGGCTGGATCCCGGCCGCCTATGTATTCTGGTTTCAGACGGGGTATACGACATGATATACATTGGATACTTTAAACTCTTAAATCCGAATATCACTCGTTAAAAGTAAAATAGGCTCGTATTTTCAAGAATTATGTTAAAGTTTACTTTTTATCGTCCTGTGTATTTAATGTCGCTTTCTATTACATGTAGTTTTCCGAATTCATATAATATGAAATATAGTCTTATATAAAGCATGCATTCTTAAAAGTTCAATACATCTCAGGATCAATGTACTGAAAGTGCGCTATGGAAAAACGGTTGAGTAGTGTAACCGTTAGGGACCGACCATTTAACCTGAAAAGGGTGTGTGTGGGGGGGAGGGGGGTTACGGTTTTTTTTCTTCTGGACAGAATTTTGTTTTTCACGTTCACGTGTATCAACAAAAAAAAATGTTTTCCAAATTTAACATTATTTTTTGGACAGAAAGCCTCCTTCAGAATTTTTTTCCCCTCATTTTTGGCAGCCAAAATATTTTTTCACATAAAATCAGCTCCAAAATATTTTTTCAAGTTAAATGGTCGGTGCCTTATAGCTGATTGGTGCAAACAGAAAAATCTGCACATTTTTCGTCATTTTTGCTGAAAGTATGTGGAAACGTTGTTCAAATGACAAAATGATGTCTGTCTACCCTGCCTTACGTTAGTGTCGCAAATTTTAGAAGGCGAGCAGAATTTTACCATGAATGTAAGGAAGTCTATTTCTGTCATCGAGATAAATTAGTTGCGATAAATTATCTCGACAAGTCGTGATAATTTGGGTTTTTTGTCGACATAACAAATAAATTATTGCGATAATTTCTATGAAAAGTCAAGATAATCATGTTGACTAGTCGAGGTAATTATATGAATTATCACGACTATTAAAACATTGCCCACATGTAGCATCGACATAAAATGTTGTCGCGATAAATTATGATAACCTGTTCAATATTAACATGACAAAATCGTGTTATTTTATCTCGACTAATCACGAAAGTTATGATATCTGTCAACTGCGGAAGTGTGTGCCTTATGTTTTAGCCCAACTGGCTAGAGCCAGGGTGAGCTTTTGCCATTACTTTGCGTCCGTATTCTGTCTGTCCGTCCGGCGTAAACTTTTCATTCAAAGATCTTCTCCACTGAAACTACTGGGCCAATAGGCACCAAATTTGGCTACAATAGTCTTTAGGTGGTCCCCTGCAAACAGGTGTTTTTTGGTCCATGCTATGTCCAAGATGGCAGCCAGCATGGAATATGGTTTTAACATTGCACCCAATCGGAAAACATATTCAAAGATCTTCTCTTCTGAAACTTCTAGGCTAGTTGAAACCAAACTTGGCAACAATAATCTGTGGGTGCTCTGCTGCAAAAGAGATGTTTTTTCTGGTCCGCGCTATATCCGTGATGGCAGCCAGCGGGAAACATAGTTTTAACATTGGAACCTATGGGAAAACACTTTCAAATATCTTCTCCTCTGAAACTGCAGAGGGTTGTTCCAGCAAAACATACATGGGACATGCGTAGGAGAAGACACTTAATAAATTACTGCTATGGATACGTGTTATTAATTAAAGTCCGAATTCACAAGCAAATAAAAAAGTCCTACTTTACATCTATGGGTGGTCATGGCAATTTTTAAGTGCCTTCCCGTGTATGTTTCGCTGGAACAGCCCTGACCCAATTTGAACGAAACGAAGCTGCAATAGTCTTTTGATGGTCCCCTGCAAAAATGTGTTTTCTTCTTCAGGTTCGCAACATTTCCAAGATGGCTGCCAGTGGGGAATATAATTATAATATCGGACCCCATGTGAAAACACTTTCAAAGATCTTCTCCTTTGAAACTGCTTAATTGGAAACAAATTTGGCCATACTGGTCTTTATGTGGTTCCCTGAAAGGATTTCTTGGATTAGCATGGACCTGAAAAGAAACACATTTTGCAGGGACCACCTAAAGACTATTGTGGCCCAATTTGGTGCTAATTGGCTTTGTAGTTTCAGTGGAGAAGATCTTTGAATGAAAAGTTTACGCCGGACGGACAGACAGGCCACGGATGCAAAGTGATGGCAAAAGCTCACCCTGGCTCTAGCCAGTTGGGTTAAAAACATAAGTTACACACTTCCGCAGTTGACAGATATCATAACTTTCGTAATAAGTCGAGATAAAATAACACGATTTTGTCATGTTAATATTGAAAAGGTCATCATAATCTATCGCGACAACAGTTTATGTCGATGCTATATGTGGGCAATGACTCTCTTATTGTCGTGATAATTGATATAATTATCTCGACTAGTCAACATAATTATCTTGACTTTTCATAGAAATTATCGCGATAATTTATTTGTACCCAGATTATCACGACATGTCGAGATAATTTATCGCAACTTTAATTTATCTCGATGACAGAAATAGACTTCCATATGAATGACATAAAAATAATTTTAGGAACTATTACTATTTACAGTTGTGATCATTGACTACCCGAATTTTCAACAATATAAATAAACTGAAACACAGCTCTGTCAGTGCATGTATGATTATCGTTGCTATAGTTAAGAAGTGTACATATTTGTAAGACGTGAACATAAACACTGGTTGAGATGTACATGGGCGCTAGTTAATAAGTGTATTCGTAAGCGTTTGCGCCAAATAAAATAAAGACGGTGGAATACCGAATTGCTTTCATATAAGGTGAACATCATAAAGTTGTCAACCCGAGTGAAGTTGTTTTCCCGAGGGCTTTAACCCGAGGGAAAACAGTTTCACAAGGGTTGACCACTTTATTGTTCACCACAATAATAGTTTAAATATAACAGACGTGATATAACTTTTCAAGTTATAGTATGAAAATCAACTGTTTCGAAATAATTTCCAAAAGAAAAGTTGTTGCCATGTTAGCATCTTGCATAAGATTTCAAATCTTTCTTTTGTATATTATTCAAGCTATCAAAATGTGGTTAATAAAAAACTTGAGAATGGAAATACAGTTGATTTCTAAAACTACAACAAAACAACGTCACAATTAGGAGTGCGAGTATGCACATGACATGTTTGAGCAAACACCGTGCATATTCTATTACTTAGATAAACATTATATCAAACTAAAACTGATACACTATAAAAATGATAATAACTCATGATTTTTTGCTTGTAACCAACGTATTATGAACAACTTCTGGTTAAGAGGGGAAACATCATATGATGTTCCGTGGGTGGAATAACACCAGGGACTATATATATAGTCCCTGAATTACACGTATTGTTCCACTCTAGTCGTAAATGTTGAAAAACATCAAAATTATTCATTACATAGTACGTGTATTATATAAAATATACAATGTAAAGTAATGTTATAAATCAATGTCCGGGGAATATTGAGAAATTATTTGAAACTGGAAACGGAAAACAAAAGACAGTCGCAACTATAATATTTATCATTTGATAACATTCGTAGTGGGAGTTTTGCTGGACTTCTCCATTTCATTGTTTATCATACTGTTCTTGGAATAAATTCGGACATATAACAATCCAAATCTTAGGATGAGTATATAGTGCATGTATTGGAACTGTAGTGTCTGGGCTGTTTAGCGGGATCAAAATAGGTTTCTGTTGGCATTTCAACTAGTCCACAAACAAGTGATACTTAGAACATCTTTTTTTTTTTGCTGTGGAGCTTACTTGATTTTCAGTTGAACATATCGTGGATTTGGTTCGCAGTTGCAACACTTAGTTGTGAATCTGTCGTCCCAGTTTAGATTAATTTTGTCACCAAAGACGTAGTCGTGACGACAAATTGTTTTCGGTCTGATTCTTTCTTATTACTACACATTTGTTCCCTCCTTTCTTTCTTCCGCCTGTTTTGTCCGAATATTTCTCAAAGATGCGTGGACACCATTCATACTTAGCATAAATTTGGATCAGCGGGAGGTGATGTGCATGAACCGATAAAAATTTTCCAAATGGCCACCTATTCTCATTTCCAAGGAACTGTTTTGTAGAAATTGATCATATTTTGTGAAAATGTATAATAAGATGAGAGGAAGAATTTGTGCAAAATTTTCTTTTCAAAATGGCCGCCATAATACGTAAAAAAGTTTAACATATCCCGGAACATCAATCAACCAGAGCAGTTGCACTAAAATTCTATAGCATATGTACTTCACAGCTGTAGCATATGTACTTCACAGCTGTCGCTCTAGAATGGACTGACAGCTATATTTCTTCCAGGAGTAAAACATAATGACTTGATACTAAACAGCGTGTATTCACATACCAACGGTATCTTATTACCTAAAAATTATGTACCAGTTACTGATATTATGTTCATAAATTATGATTTTAGCATTTGTATAACGAGACTAATTTCATAAAAGTTTGCACAAAAGAAACAAGGAAGAAGCCATTCCGATAAATTTGACAGTTGATGTCAAGAGTATCTCAGTTCTTAAAAAGCAAAATGAACAGAAAATTCTTGCGTTCCGGCTTAAATTCAACATTTCGAGTGTTTATTTCGTCTAATCGTCCAACAATGCATTATAAAACACAAATCAACCATAACAGATGCACTTCTCAACCGTTTTATCGTAACGCACTTTCAATACATTGAGGATTACTAGATCCAGGCCAGATGGACATATACGAAATTATAATTCTAACATAAAACGACTACTTGGAAAATGTACAAGATACAATACATATACATGTAGCACATTTGCAGTGTATTAGTCCTTTTCCGCCGTTAGCCTACGGTAACCGTAGGCTTGAGCTCCGTCCGTCCGTGTGTTAGTCTGTGCGTCAATCCAACTTTTTTCCAAAATGCTTGCAGATATTCATATGATATTTGGTATATTGTTTGCCATCACGAGTCACAGATCACCGGTCAACGGATTTATGACATAGTTATGGGCTTTGGACTTATAAAATGTTGGTGAAATATAAATTTTCCAGTTTTCTTTTTCTTAAGGAGGTTTGCTTCTCACATTTTGGAATTTCTGTCAGATTTTCGGAATCCTCGGGTTTTATCCATTTAAAAGCATTATAATTTTTTGCCCATTGACCCCCTTATTTTTTTCCATAATTTCATTCTATACATCATTGTAAGCATTCTGTAAAAAAAATCATTGAATCCTATTTATTCTGTCACATTCATTCATAGACAAACCTTGCTTATGTTAATCCTATGAAAAATCAGAGGAGTTCAGTTTCCCGCCAAATTTTCAATCACTTAAATCTCAAAAACTAGATCATGAACCTATAAATTTTTTCACTTAAATTGCTTCTTTTTTATTTTTCTAACTAAAAATCATAATTATTTGAAATCCTATTTATTTTCAAACAGAGTAGCGAACCCCCTTAAACGTTTCAGATATTCTTCTGATATTTAAAATGTAAGTCTACTACTTACGAGTCACAAATCAAGTGTGAGGTTGGTTCTTGTCCAGCAATTTGAAGGGACTAACAAAAGACTATTTCCAACGACCACTGCAGAGGGTTCCGATCATTGAAAAAGTTATTTAATAGATATCAGTCCCTTGTGTCGTGTGGGGTGGGGGTGGGGGTGGGGGGAGGGGGTGGAGGTTTCAGTCAGAACTGTGGTGC
>MJUU01004949.1:23505-35535 GCA_002080025.1 Modiolus philippinarum | reverse complement strand
AAAAAGTTTGACCTTCAAGGAAGAAAGTTCACATACCCATTCATTGTATTTGTCCTGGATATGGGCCAGTTTACCTGATGTCAATCATTGTATTTGTCTTGGATATGGACCAGTTTATCTGATGTAAATTTCAACAAGAAACAAGTCAAGTTCACCCAAACTTGTTCTTTTATATTGGAAAGGCTAATTGAGGATTAACATGCATTTTTCATAAATTAACCAGGTGTAGTGTTTAAACCACTAGCACTATAATTAGATTTTATCCGTCCTCTTAATCCTTGATATTTCAAAACCTAGGTAATAGTTGAGATGTACTTTACAGTAATTCCTTTAGTGAGTATTTTTGTTCAGGTTGGCTGAACACTATGCTTCAAATGCCTGACCTATAAATAAAATCAATGACCTATTGAGGAATATTTAAATGTCTTTTGTAAACATTTTAGGCAAAGACACCAACCTATTGATCAATTCTCTCAGCAATAGGAATACTAACCACATTTATGAAATTAACAGTAAATTATATAAAAATAACCGCTGTGATCTATCAATGCAGTCTTCTCAAAAGTTTGAAATTACAATTTTATTGGAAAAAAATTGTAAAACCTCAGAAATATGAGAAAACATTAACAGACTTATTTACATAGTACAGTTTAACGAGTAATTACAAATAGAAAGAGATGTAGAAATTTTAGTTTGACCAGGCTTTGATTGTGTAATTGAAACATTATTGTCGTCTTCTCAAAAGTTGGAATTACTTGCAACCAAGTGCACTTCAACAATGAAAACAATAAAATAAAACTTTGAACTTGAATTTATGCAACATTCAAGATATTTTAAAAAATATTTTAATTATTACTTCCTTCTCAATATAAACATGTACACATGAACAAGAACATAATCTGGAACATTGATTTTAATACAATTCTTTACATAAATGTCATAATGGCAAATCATTAGCGGAAATTACATCACCTAGTTGTTTTGTGAAATATTTGATTCCTTTTGTTGACAGATACAAAAATTTCGGTATTGAGAAGTTTTTGGTACTAACAGGTAACTCAATACCTATATATACAACAGGTGTTGGTCATTAGAGTGAAATGTCTAAATGCATTAAATTAAATGCCTTTTGATTCTAGGGCAAAAAGTAAACTTGATGATGGTTCTGCATCAAACAGTACAGACATGGCTCCTGATTTAAGTATTGTAAAAGTAGAACCCACAATTGATGACCCTGGCTTAGACATGTATGTTGATGTTCCGGATGATAGTATGATACAAGGACAACAAAGAGACAAGGAACATGATGACGAAAGCGATTTAGAAGTTGAAGAAGCGTCGGGAGACTGGTCACGAGATGAAATGTCTAACGAAACTGGCGGAAACGATCCAAATAATTCCTGGTATATTGGACAATTCAAAGGTAGGTTTATCGATTTATTATCTCCGCTTAATAGTCCTGCATTATTGTTTCCATGTTGCATTAGAGTCAGCCATTTGTAAATACAACTGAACAAGCAAGAGGCAAATACTCTGAATACACTGTTGATTCAATTTTGCTGGATTATTTCTCAGATTTCTGAAAGATAGCTCATGATGACAACAAAATAGAATTTATATAACATTTACACGTTGTAAAGCTGAACTATATTTTCGACTTTTGGACCATGATTTTCAAACGCAGGATTGTTATGTATATCAATTTTAGAATTTTACGGACAATGAAAATTTACAAAACTTATGAAATAAACAAACTTTAGCGTATTTCTCTTGGTTTTCTTGGAATTCAGTTGAACTTGTTTCAGTGTGAAATAATTTCCGTAAACCAAAACATTAATTTGATGAAATTTTGATTTGGCTCTTGAATATAGATCACATTTTATGCAAAAAAGTGATACATCCCTAATCAAATCAAATAGCAACCAGCTGAATGGAAAAAAATGCATCTAAACATGACAATATTAGAGTTTGCCAAAATTGTCAGTTCTGCTTGTCCAAAAAATTGCTATGTTGGGCATATTTATGATATGGTAAGGTCCCAATGACCAACAACAAAAATGTCCAATGTTTGATACTTTTCCTGCATATATTTGGCAAAAATAATGTAGGACTGAGAGATACCAAATTTTCCAGTTCTATAACTGACGGGTCAAAAAATGCTTTCATGAACTTGGGCAATGAAATGGCAACACAATAGCTATAACTGACAGGTCAAAAAATGCTTTCATGAACTTGGGCAATGAAATGGCAACACAATAGAGACGACCGGGCAAATAAGGCCTAAAAAAAAAATTAGTTGTGTTTCCGGTTATGGTCTTCTGAAAAATTTGGGTCGGTAGGTCGAATTTATTTTTTAATTTTTTATGCCCCCAGATCGAGGATAGGGGGGGCATATTGTTTTTGTCCTGTCTGTCTGTCTGTCTGTGCATCCGAAACTTTAACCTTGGCTATATTTTTTTAACTATATAAGGTATACTTTGATACTTGGCAAGTGTATAGGTCTAGTCAAGAGGAACATAAATATGCAAAAAAAATTAGGTCAAAGGTCAAAGGTCAAGGTCATAGGGGTCAAAAAGGGGTAAAAATCGGAATCTGGGGGCATATGTAGTGTTTCACAAACACATCTTGTTTTTCTTCAGATCGATTTCTTTGTGATTTGCACGATTCCGGTCGCTAATTTAGGATGTCCTGGAAAATATACCGTTTCTGTTCCTGAACTTACTGTAACCGGAAGTCGAAAATAATGGCACAAAAACAAATATTCTTGGCTTTTCGATTTTGATGAGTAAACAGTATTACCACACATAATTTGATCAATTAATGCACTCAGATAAGAACAATATGTAATGAAAAGATCACTTTCAAAATCGGCAAAGTTTTACAAACAGGAACGAAAACATGGTCTGTCGGGCATCCAAACTTTTTAGCTCACCTGACCCGAAGGGTCAGTGTGAGCTATTGCCATCACTTGGCGTCCGTCGTCCGTCCGTTAAACTTTTCACTTATTCATCTTCTCCTCTGAAACCACTGAAGCAAATTCAACCAAACTTTACAGGAATGATGTATGGAAGGTCCTTTACAAAGATTGCTCATTTCATTCTTATCCGATAAAAAACATGGCACCCAGCGCGGAACTTAGGTTTAACATTGGACCCTATGGGAAAAATCACATTTTCATCTTCTGCTCTGAAAGGCTGTAGCAAATTGAACCAAACTTTACAGGAATGATGTACTTAAGGTCCTTAACAAAGATGGCTCATTTCGTTCCGATCCGACGAAAAACATAGCCGCCAGCTCGGAACATGATTTAACATAGGACCCTATGGGAAAATCACATTTTCATCTACTCCTCTGAAACCACTGAAGTAAATTCAACCAAACTTTACAGGAATGATGACTGAAGGTACTTTACAAAAATTGCAAATTTCATTTCAATCCGACAAAAAACATTGCCTCAAGTGCAAAACATAGTTTAACATTGGAGCCCAGTATGAGAAAACCATCCTTTTCATCATCTCCTCTCAAAACAAAGCAAATTATACTAAATGAATAGAAGGTCCTTTGGAAAAATTACTAATTTCATGGGATCAGACAAAACACACGGGTGCTAATTGAGAACACACCTAAACACCCTACCCCATTGGTAAAAAACATGATCATTTTTGGTTATGCATGGCATAGAAGCGTTTGGCAGGTGAGCGATACAGGCTCAGTCTCTGAGCCTCTAGTTATTTTTTTTTGAAGTTGGAGGGGTCTAGACTAGGGATGGTCGGCAAACCGGAAACACAACTATTTTTTTTAGGCCTAATGACAAAACAAAAAAGCAAGAAATGTTCCCCCCCCCCCCAAAAATAATGCATTAGCAACATGAACCTTCACAAAAACAGTAGTCATATGAGATTAAGTAGGATCTGCCAGTGAAAAGAAATTATGTGCGTCTTAGAACAGTAATGTAATGCTTTAAATGTTTTGCGCCTTGCCAAGCTCGAAAGTTTTTTTTTTGTCAGTTGGGCACTAAATTCAAACCAGCAATAGCAAAGTAGTAGTGAAATATAGGCAGCATATGGAAATTCATTATTAAAAAGTTACCAGCAATTCTTTACAATTAAGTTGTTGGGTGAAAATCTTTTCTTTCTTTTTGAAAACAGTTCAACAGACAAAATACAAGTTTTGATGGAAAACCAAGAGAGAAATTTTTATTGTGTTTTATTTGATCAAAAAAAAATGTTTAATGTGGATGAAACTAGACTAATTTTTTCATTAATAAGCGTATGAGTACTTTTCCTTTTAAAAAAGAATATCTAAAAATTTGCATGTCGTGCTGTAATTCTGAAATGTGCTAAATTTTTTTTTACATTTCTTTTATAGGGATTTGAATGTTTTTTCCCAATTAATTGGATTTACATCCTTGACATTTAATATCTATAAAATGGAAATTGTTTAATCTCTTAGAAATAGAAAGAGAATGTAATTTCCATGTAATTGTCACATTCAAGACTCCTTTTATCTGCTTAAGGATAGTCACTCCTCAGGTTTCTAATACTATGACTTTCGGAATTCTCATATTTAATCCATCATGATGCATTAGAAAATTTTGCACACTGACCCCCACCTTTCTTTTCAAAATATAATTGTATACATCTTGAATAACTTTTGACAAAATTTGATGAAATTCTTGATATATCTTCATTGTATTTCAAAGGTCGGTTGCTTTAATGCTAAGTATATGAAAAATCTAGAGGAGTTCGGTTTCCCGCCAATATTTCAGACACTTAAATCTCAAAAATGTGCACACTGACATACCAATATTTTTTGCTTAAAATGATGTATGATCGAAGTTCTAATAAATAAACACTAATTTCAAAATCTTGATACTATGAACTTGAGGAGTGACCATCCTTAAGTTTATCTGGATTTTAATCTTTCTGTTTGTTGCCTATAAAATTGTTGACTAAAAATCAATGCTGTTTCAAAAAAAATTATATCAAGTCTTCATTGGTTTTTAAAATGATGCTTAATGTTCAAGATGAAGATGTGCACATATTCAGGATATCATTTGCAGAATTTGAAATTTTTTTAGACACTCAATAGAAGAACAAGCAAAAAAAATTATATTGTTTACAAATTATAAAAAAAAAATGCATAGTTGGATTGGGTCTTGAGGGGTAATAATTTTTTTCAGATTTCTGTTTCATCCACTTGTTGTAAAATGTTGTCTTTCAGAAATCTGAACCATTAGTTGATTGCTAAGGTTGTAATTAGTCATTCAGAGAGGTTTCTTCCAACAATTATGTGGAAATTTTGGCACTAAGCAGAAAATTGATATTTAGGCTTCACCATGTTTACAATTCAATTCTTTAGAACTCATAATTTTTTTTTCGATATTGACATTTCTGGGCTTGATTGCCTTCTGTTAATGGCTCTTGAAAGTTTAAAGATAAAGAATACAGCACACAAAAATCACTGAGTTTGGACTTTTATCCATGTATGATCTCTGTAGATCATGCATTTATCATTTTAGCTTTTTTATCCCTTGACTCAGCAGAGGTAGGGGTATAGTCTTCCTAAATGTATGAGCTTTTGTTCATTGATGCATTTATGACAGTTTATGGTGTTGGTATGAAAATTGGATTACCTTGGATTATATTTCACTCAGGAGTTAAAAATAGTGTTCAAGACAAGGTCTGAGATGTAAAAGTAGGTAGGTTATTAATTGTCAGTAGATTTGCCTTGTTTTTCAAAGTTCCTTGTTAAAATTATTTCAGTTTGACCTACGTTTCATGCATCATGTAGAGGCAATACAGGAATCTTGGATAATAATAAGGCTGATGATAATAAATAGGTCACCTTAACCTACTTTTCATGCATGAGTGACTCTGTTTAAAGTTTATAGTTATAGAAGGTTGAGGAATATTTCGTCAACAGATGCATATTGAACAGTCATCATAGGTCCCTTGTAAAAAAAAAGTTGGATTAAACCTACATTTCAAACATGGGCTTAAGTTTGAATGACTTTTTCTAACAATTGTGTTTGGTTTAGGATACCAATAATCTATGATTAGTGTATGGGTCTTCNTAAATACTCCACATTAACAAATAAATTGATTCCTTCCCCCTGTCATGTAAGAGATTGAAATAAACATTCTGAGTATTAAAAGAAGACATATTTTACATAAGTTGCAGACTTGCATATTTTATAACTGGGAAACGGAGACTAAATTGATGTCGTTTCAGATGAAATGACTGATTCTGGTATGTTAGGGAATGTGTATTTCCCGGAAACACATGGTAACTTTAATTATGGAAATGAGAACTTAGCCCGATGTTCCATAGACAGTCCTCAAGATATGTATATTAAGGGAATCGATCCATTTGCTGACATTCCCGAAGAAAGTCGCTTAAGTGTAGAACAGTTGAAGGAAATACACAAAAAAAGTCTCGGACCTGGTAACTTTGCCAAAAAAGTATGTGTTGCAATTTTCCCAGAGCTTTTTACTAAAGAGAAATTACGTTTAAAATACTCTTACTATGGAGGTGGAAGCTTGAAAAAGAAAGAATTTGATGCTGTGAGAAAACTTTACTTAAAGCGATATGTTTTGTACTTCCACCCAGAACTAGAGGACAGTATTAAATGGAAAGCTGTTGCTGTTGCCAAGATAAACGAAACTTTACGTAGACCAAGCAATCTAACTTAATGGCCCAAGTTGGTGTAGTACCTGATTATGCGATATCCAATCGTAACAAGAAATTAAATTTGTTAAAAAATTATTCCTTCATCCACTCATTGAAATATTAAGACTACCATTAGTTGACGTGTCTTCCATATCATTTCAGGTGATATCGAAGACTCAACTTTTGTACAGTCACAGGAACATTTGGTGAGTTCATCAAATTTATGTTTAAATGGCATTGACACTCACTTGAACACATCAAACTGTACAGCAGTGACCAGACCAGTCTCTGACGTAGACCCATTTTCTGATATTCCCATACCATACAAGTTTCCTTTTGAATTTGTAAGCAATTTGAAAAAAACAAGTAGGAATCCTGGAAATTTTGCAAAAGCTCTTTGTGAGCATCTTTATCCAGAGTTGTATGGGCCAGATCATCAAAGGATTAGATATTCATATCATGGTGGTGGAAAGTGTACAAAACTGGCTCTAGAACATGAAAGAAAGATCTACTTGAGACGCTATGCAACTTTCTTTTATCCTGAACTTCATGATGAAATTCACTGGAAAGATGCAATAACAAAAATTAATGAAAGTTTAAGAAGACCTATAGGGCGTGTTAAGGATAAAATCAATTTGGAATCTCGTCAAAATTACCTTCTAATGCCATGGTTTGGAAAACAATGAACTAAGCTCTGAAGATGCAAAAGAATAATCACAAACACTATTTTTTAAAATTTCATTTTAAATAATTACTTGTATATTATAAAGACAGATTAATGAACATTTTGTAATTTTATTTCTAACGGACTAGTCAGCAGAGCTGTTACAGCAACTGCCATTATTAAACCGTAGATGTTACTTGTGAACAACAAAAATTTACTATTATCATCAATTTTTCCAATAAATGATTGTAATTGAATACCTAGAGTTGTCTGATCATATTTGTTTATTTGTTATTTATGTGCATGAGATATAAGACGTGGCAGCAGCTTACAGATCAAAGATGTTCCAGAAATTACCAAGATAAAAACATTGTTGTCCTAATTATACAAGAGTTATTTCCCTTGTAATGCTTGGAAAATTTAAATGTTAAATACTGCAAATTTTCAATTCAGTCAAAATATTGTAAAGAATTTACATACAACATTGAATCAAAAACAGTACAGAAAATTTTTGTATGATTTTGATGACAATGTTGACAGGAAGGTCCACCTCACACACTGTCTAAACTACTCCTTGTACTAAAAAGTAACAAAATAAAATCATAAAGACATTCAACATGTTATAGTCGTCAAAATATCAAATTGTTCTGGCATGTTGACTCATTATACCTTTCCAAACTGAATTGAAGAGTGAAAAAAATGTTTGCAAAAGTTGATTTCATCATGCAGGGTCTTCAAATTTGAATTGAATTTTACATGATTTATTGGTTCCTGTTTTTGGTTTTATAGTTGTTGATCGTCTTGATAATTCCTTGAAGTGATTGTTGGGGAATATCGTTGAGGATATTGGCATTATATATCAATACAGTATGATTATGTAACTTGCATTTTTGAAAATTATTGAAAAAGTAACCAGTCAATTTGTTAATCTCTTAAAAGAGCCAAAAATCTCTTTCTGAAAGTTGAAAACTTGAGTGTTATAATGTTATATTTCTTGACTGGGGGGTATCAAAGAACTGTTACAATTCTGCCAAATTATTAAATGATTTATGTATTTAATATGTTAAAGTAACAAATGGGTGATCATTTTGTTGTGTGCTGTTGCAGGTAGCCATGGCAACTACCACAGCCACAACAAAAATGATCCACCCAGATACAGGATGATGAAGTCCTTTGATGAAAGTACCTTGAAGAAGGGAGACGATTCAAAAGAAATTTGCTATTTTCTTGACGATGCAATTCCTACAAAAGTCTATGCATTTGGTGATCGTCCAGATTGTGTTGATCCAGAAGAAGAGAAATCTGTGCAAGAAATATTGACATCCGCAGTTTCCCGGCAAAACTTTGCATGGAAGCTTGTGCGACACTTCTTTACTGATTCTGAATTGAGAGATCATAATTGTTTTGGACGTAGGGGGAAAAAACCTCTGAATAATGAAAAGTTGGAAAAAGTTGAGGAAATTGTGTTTTCTTATTACCCAGTAATTGATCACTCTATGTACCCGCAAGCATGGAGAGAATGTATTGTAGCTATTGACAAGGGAATAAGGAACTCGTTTTCAGATTATGGGTATATAAAAGCAGGGGAGAGAATCGCCTTCCAGTTCTCAAAACCCAATTTGAATGATTGATAGGTCATTGACTTTTTCCGTTATTTTACCTCATTTTTTTTCTGGAATTAAATGACAGTTTCATTTGATGTCTAGCAGTAACTTCAGTATTGTGTTCTTTAGAGAAAATTGAACAACTTGATGGACTTGATTTGATGACTGCATCTTGAAAGAAGGGACAATTAGATAAATACCTTCATACTTGCTTAATTCTGTTGTATAAATTCTTTGACTCTTAACTTGTGGAGCAGTTTTACACTGAAATATCTAGTGACAGAACTATATCCCAAGTCCGCTTAGTATTCCATTGTAGTATTTTGTAGACAATCAAGTGATGTGATTTTAACATTTAATCAAATTTTTAAATTTGTAATTTATTATCAGTTGATTTCAATAAAAATAAAAATCATATTTAGTGTTTTACAGTTTACAAGTTTACCAAATGCTAAGACCATAGTTGGAAAAAACGGCTTGTCTTCCTGATCCAGGCAGGCTGATCTTTTCAAAAGTTTAAATAGACATACAGAAAATGTGTTGAAATGTACAATTCAGGACAGACATAAAATTGCACCAAGTTTCTTACTGTTTTATTTTTGATGTATGGAACAAAATTTGCTGTTCAAAACATGAACAAAAAATGACATGTAACTTATAAAGGTGATCTTTAGAAATATGCACAGACTTAAGGCATAGGAATGATGATGATGAAATTTGACTTTTGGGTGAAAATCAAAATAAGAAGACATCCAAATTTACCATTCCTTAAGCTTCGGATCTTCTGTGTAAATATAAGTATTCACCCCTCAAATGAAATTTGGATGTTATAGGTCTCAGTTTATCTCCATTTGTCTGCCATGGATTATATCAACTCTTTACATCTTTCACCCAAGAGATCTGATATTTACAGGGTGTTTCTATATACATTGAACATGTTCCTTATTTATTGTGTTGCCTGCGTTCACGCAGTGGCGACATATAGGGATCACTATCCGTCGTCAGTCGTCGTCCGTTGTCTTGCGTCGGCTTCACAAAAAATTTGTGGCATTTTTCTCAGGAACTATGTATCCCAGCCTTCTTCAATTTAGCATGGACTATCAGTATGGTGACCTATACTGTGTTACAGAGTTTGGGAACTTTCACATGCCAACTTCCTGTTTCACGGAACTTAGAATAATTTTTTTTTGTCTTGAGAATTTGCGTCACATTTTTCTCAGGAACCACATATCCCTTCTGCAATTCAGCATGAAGTATCGATATCAGGAACTGCACAGCAAAGAAGGTTTTGTATCTGGCACATGCCCACTTCCTGTTTGACAGAACTTAGAAAATATTTTTCGCGTCTTAAAAATTTTTATCTCATTTTCTCTGGAACCACATATTCTTGCAGTCTGCACCTATGTGTGGGTATCAGTAACAGGTCCTATACCTTGTAAGAGACTAAGCATTTTTTTTTTTGCCTATTTCGTAGGCAACACATGTCTTCCCTGGAAGACTTACTACTAAGTTTTTTGGTGACCTTTTGATTTTTTTTCCCACACATTTACAGAAGGTAGAACATGGTCATTTTTCAACAATATTCTTTTATTGTGTGATCAACTACTTCAAAGCTTTAATCTTAGAGATATGAAACATTTTGCAAGGTATCTCTATATACTTGAAACATTATACAAATAAATATGGAACAGCATCCATTCAGCTTTGGATTGATAATTTTCAAATCTATGCAAAAGAATTTTTAACCTGAAGTTGGCTGCTGAAATTTAAGAAAATTGCGTGGTTACACTGGGTATAATATACTCTTTTATTTGCGCACAAATGTAACTGATTTTAAAAAGAAAAAAATACTTGAAGGGAGGTCATGTTTATAAACTCTTGACATGTCAACTTGTCATAGGAATTAGTGAATTTGTGAATTGCAGAAAAATGAACCTTATTTTCATGAAATATTTTGTATTTTCTTAATCTTTGTAGAAGCTTGATTTCTTGCTGGTGTTACCTAAGGTGTTGTTCTGGTAAAGGAAAAAGCTTTTGTTCTTGGTATTGATTTTTATGTGTAATGTCTTTAAGCTCAAATTAGTTCTGATTTTGAAGTGAGAAAATTGTCGTCCAGATTGTGTGTATATGGGTTGGGAAGAACTTCATGAACACCAACTTTTTGCAAATTACATTGTACTCTTTATCTTGATATTGTGATTATCATTCATTGTACAGTTAAAAGACCACATAATATGATCTGAAATAAATATTCTGCAGATCTTGCGCCACTTTACTTTACTTTTACTGCATTGATAGTATGGATAAAAATATTCAACTTATGAATGATACCATGTCCATTTAAATTGAGCAGAGTATACTACTCTTCGACTTCATGTACATGTTCAAACCATGAAATAATGCCATGTGTTCTTTTATAATATCTGGGTTTCACTAAAACAACTGAAGAACACCCTGGCACTATCTCATCAGGGAAGTGGGGAAAGAAAAAAGAGAGGCTGTTTTTTTCAGTGTTAGATTTTACAAAAAGTCGTTTTAGTGATGCCTAGATCAACAGAATTAATGATTGAATTTTGCACGAAATTTTTTTTTTTAGAGTTTTGAAAATTTTTAACGACAGTCTAACACAGCCTCTCTTTGTTCTTTTCAGCACCCAACAAGCCAGTTTTCAAAACAAAGCCCATGCCTGCGTGTATGAAAGCTAAGAAATACCCTGGATGGAAGGAAGAGCCTTCAGATGACCCCAATGAACAAGAAATTGAATTCATGCCTGGACATAAACTAGTTCATATAACAGGTCACAAACGAGCATGTGCTTACTGTAATATACTCAGACTAAAAACTAAATCGGGATGGGCAATCAAGTCCTACTACAAGTGTGAAGCATGCGATGTTTGTCTCTGTAAAGGAAAGAAGGATTGCTTCTTACGATATCATGAACTCAGGATGGAACAGCCAGATCTGTCACCAAAGATGTTGCTTAAGACGTTAAAAGAGGCCACAGCTAGTCAGACTCCAAAGAAACAGAAAAAAAGTACACCGTCTAAGTTAGATAATCAATACTCTATGTCCGGACAACAGGACTATATT